>JAATLQ010035527.1:0-29776 GCA_013421005.1 Heliconius erato x Heliconius himera
ATTTATTTGTAATTTTTATGTATAAAAGTTGCTTAAATTTATTGTGTACTTTTTACGTGATACGTGTTCACATAAACAGACAAACAGACAAACAGACAAACAGACAAACAGACAAAAATTCCAAAAATGTTGGAAATGGATTCTGTTAGTTATCCTTTAACACCCTGGCTAATTTTTTCTTAAATATTTTCAATGTACAGAAACGACTTTTCTACAGATTTATTATAAGTATAGATTGTCAGTGAATATTTATGATGCTTCAGAAACAGCCTTAAATGTTAAATTCAAGTCTGTTTCTGCCTATGGCTAATTTATAATATTCATTGTTTAAGTGTACATATAGATTGCTATATACGATTGATATTCACAGGCAGATAATGCCTTGAGTTCATTCAAATGACGATAATCTTTTTTTTAATGAAATAATGAATTAATTCTGATGAAACAAATTGGTTGTGGGCTCGATCCCCACTCGAGGAGCTGAAATATTTACTTAAATTTTTATTTCATTCCATTTTCTTCGCTCTGGTGTAGAGGTTAAGCGCGGCGTAGAGTTCTGCCACTCAACACGCAATGCCTCCAGGATTCGGCAGAAAGTGGGGAACGGAGTGTCTTCACACTAGGTTCCCTCTGCCAACCCTGATGTGTGCGGGATACAGCGTGAAGCTGATATTTTTTATTTTTTATATATATGTGTGTATATCTATCGATCCTTATCGATGGTCTTTTGAGATACGGAAATCTAAAAATGATTGAAATTGAAAAACTAAGTAACTAATTAAACAGATTATTTGAATAAAGATCATTCAGAATTCAGCGGAAAGTAGGGTACGAAAGTGTCTTGGTGAAAACGGAGTGTTATAACGAAAATTCAATTAATTTTAAATAAAATATATTTAATTATTTCTTAATAAATCTTTATGATACTCATGCACCGGTCCAACTGGTCGGAATGGAACATCTTCCTGCACCATAGCTTAATGTGGACATAAATAACTGCAGGAAAAAAATATAACGCTAAAAGTAAATATATTTGACGGCAATGACGCAAATTGAAAAAAATATGTGAGTCAACGACGCCATATCTATGAATCAGTGATCGAAGATGAACCAGCTAAAGTCTTGAAATCTCCCAAATCCCTTGGAGTCGATAAAACAAAACATAAAGTGAATCGAACAAATTTAGATTTAAATTTTCTTAATCAACATTTCACTTTTCTAGTACAATTGACAGTACTAATAAATTGAAAACATTAAATGATCTTTCCTCTTCAACCGCTCCTCAGGTTCCTCGTTTTGAATTTAGTCAGTTCATTGTATGTGGTATTAAGACAAAAATGATAGCTATTAAGTCGACTGCAGTCGATGCTGACAGCATTAGTAATAAAATTATAATTCCTATACTAGACCTATTAGCTCCTGTAATCACATCCATTTTAAATCGTTCCATTCTCCACGATGATTTACCTTTCATTTGGAAAGATGTCCAAATTTTCCTATTACCAAAAAAATCTAATCCGTCTTTCTATTCCGATTATCGTCCAAAGGATGTTAAAAGTGCTAGTCACAAACAATTAAGCACATTCATTTCAAAACACCATTTTCTAAACTCCTTACAGTCCGACTTTCGCCATGGTCATAGTCCGACTACTGCTGTAGTCAAGATCACTGATGACAATAATATAGATACATAAAAAAAAAATAAAAAAATGATGTGAAAAATCCTAATAAAAGAACGGAGTGTCCTGACACTATTTTAAATAAAAAAAAAACTCTCATGGCTATGACGTAAACCATTTTGCTTACATATTTTCTGAAATAGTGATGCGAACACACAATAAATTTTAATGCTCATAGTTATCATTGTGATGACTGATATACGTATTGTGTTTTATAAAGTAAACAACCGCAATTTAATAGAAAAGGGAGTAAATTAATTATGTATATCAGCTTCACGCTGTATCCCACACAGAGCAGGGTAGGCAGAGGAAACCTAGTGCTACGATATTTTGTTCTCCACTTTCTGTTTTGTGTTCTGTTTTGAGTTCTGGAGGCATTGTATGTTGAGCGGCGGAACTCAACGCCGCATTTTTACTCGACACCAGAGCGAAGAAATGAAAATATAAATTTAAGTAAATATTTCATCTCCGCAAGTGGGGATCAAACCCTCGACCAGTCGATTTTACACACACTTTGTGCCTCTGCGCTACGACTGGCCTCTAATAAAAGTGTATTGTAAAACTTGTATTGTACACATTTGATAAAAAATGTAATATTGACAGTCTGCGCTATCTATACTTATAATATAAAGCTAAAAAGTTTGTTTAATTCTACAAATCGATCTCAGGAACTACTGGCTGGAATTACTATAACTGGCTGACACATTTTTGTATTAGATAGTTCAATTGTCGATGGAGGCTGTATTGAATCAAATATCGCACAATGCATCGGTGTTTCTGCGGTCGGGACTACCTCGAGCTCTTTATATGTGAAAGAGGTATGCAGACTGTTTGGTGAGAGTATTTGGTATACCTTCTCAAATCAAATCAAATCAGCTTCACGCTGTATCCCG
This sequence comes from Heliconius erato x Heliconius himera, assembly GCA_013421005.1. Lineage (NCBI taxonomy): Eukaryota > Metazoa > Arthropoda > Insecta > Lepidoptera > Nymphalidae > Heliconius > Heliconius erato x Heliconius himera. The sequence continues at coordinate 2,573 of JAATLQ010035527.1, forward strand.
TACACAGCAGGGTAGGCAGAGGGAACCTAGTGTTTAGACACTCCGTTCCCTACTTTCTGCCGAATTCTGGAGGCATTGCATGCTGAGTGGCAGAACTCAACGCCGCGCTTTGTCTCGACACCAGAGCGAAGAAATGGAAATATAAATTTAAGTAAATATTTAATATCCTCGAGTGGGAATCGAACCCACAACCAGTCGGTTTTACAGTCACACTTTGTGCCTCCGCGCCGCGACTTGCGTTGAATTGCTTGACTCCAAATCCAAATCCTTACCCATCAAGGATTCCGTACGATAAAAATATTGAAATTATTGAGATTTTTATGAAATATCAATAATTTCAATATTTTCATAAATGTAGGTTTACAGAAAGCTCCCTGAAGGTTTTAATTACGCGGCGGATTTTCATACAAAAATGCCAATGTTTTGGTTGCATTGACTAACCTTTACCTTTTTCGATTGAGCAGTATGCTGTCAGCAAATGAGAACACAGTGTCGCAAGGGCGTCTCCTTTGAGACTCGGACCGCGACTTGCATACACCGTTTGTAGTGGGGGACTTTGCTTCGCCTGGTCCGAACGAGGCCTACTGGGTAGGACTCTTGATACCCTTTTGGGTTTTTAGTTACGGGCTCCTCTTGCGCCGAGGCGCGATTGGGCCACTGAGAAACTGGGACCTCGTCTCCACCGGCGGGGACGGTGTGTGTAGCGTGTGTGGCTGCGATTTTGTGTAACCCTACATATTTTGGGTCGTTCGCGCATTGACTAAGAAGCTCTATTTAATTTATATTTCAAGGAACCATAGATCTGAATAGTTATTATTCAGATATAAATGCAATTTGATAACTCCTCACGATATAAATACTCTTAACAGACGGATAGACGGACAACAAGGTGATCATATAAGGGTTCCATTTTTACCTTTTGAGGTACGGAACCCTAATAAGATCATTCATAATATTTATTTAGAAAAACGTGTAAAAATTTGAACGCGGAGCTCGAACCCGTGCTTGCGTCTCCAGGAGATGCGAGGAGGACCTTTCCTAACTGTGGAATAACACTTTAATTGTTATATTAATTGTTATATAATGCTCCATATAATATGACAAGTTATACTACTATATAATCTCTATATATATATATATATATATATATATATATCTTATTATATATATATATATATATATATATATATATATATATATATATATATATATATATATATATATATATATATATATATATATATATATATATATATATATATATATATATACATATATATACATATATATAATAAGACAGTAAAAATATTTTGTCTGTTCATTTAGTAATTTTGACTGAAATGAATAGAGGAACACTTAAAAAAATAATAGAAAGCAAGCATATTTTTTTGAATTTCTTGTCTGTCTGTCGATATTTATGTCCACATTTTTCTCTGAAAGTACTGAACCGATTTACTTTAAAATTTCACCAATTGCTTTGTTTTAACTCAACTTAACTACTAAAGTTTGGTTCATCAAAATCGGTTCATTAAAAAACAGTCATCGTCATTTGAATGAACTCGAGGCATTAGTTTGCCTGCGAATATTATATAGCAATCGCGCTGGTAAGATTCTTGGCTAAAGAATGACAAGAATGACATTCGAAACGTCTTGGTTGTATGACTGTTGATAAAAATATATATTTTTGAAGCACTATTATACAATACTAGAGGGCGCGCGCGGCTTCGCCCGCTTATTAGGAGTGAATTCTAAAAAAACCACGAAACACGTGTTCAATAAAATATTTTTAACAGTCTGAATTTATTTTTTTATAAAAATCGGTGGCAATTTAAAGATTATTCCATATAAACTTTCAACCCCTTATTTGAACCCTTAGGGGGTGAATTCTTAAAAACCATGAAACATGTATTCAATGAAATATTTTTAAGAGTCTGAATTTCAAATTTTATAAAAATCGGTACAGATTAAATTTTTTTTCCATACAAACTTTCAACCCCTATTTCATCCCTTTAGGGTTAAAATTTTTCAAATTCCCTTCTTAGTGGATGTCCAGAATATGAAAATAATCATTTGCTTTGGGCAAATGATTATTTTCATATTCTGGAGCGTTTCTACCATCAGCGGTTACAGCTCTGCGTGCGTCTTACCTCAGTCAGTCAGCACAAGTCCTTTTATATATATATATAGATTTTTACAATAAAGTAAACGAAATTGAATTGTTAGTGGAGATTACCTTCATAAATCATAGCAGTTAAGTTTAGGTCGTAATTAATTCAACACAGAGATAAAGAACGTTCGTTCGTTCGTTTGAAATAAATCTATATAAAAATGCCTATAAACATCCTTTCCATGTGTAGGTACACTGCAATAACTACATATTTACCAATTGTACATTTAGCTAACAATACCTATATGTAACTAAATTAAAAACTGTACAGGAGTTAATATGCAATTATTACAGTTATTTTACAAAGAATATTATGAATCATTACCTAAATCAATTATTTAACATTAAGGCTTTTTCTGAAGCAGTAAATTAAATTTTTAACTGACATCAGCACATTTAACAGAATTTTAAAAAATATAACATAGGTAAAAAGAACGTAATGTTACAAAAATATACGTATAGTATACGTATAATAAATAATTAGCTTTATGTATATTTTATAAATCAAATATCAACATTGGTCGTATTTTTTAGTTCGATAAATAAAAATTCTTATAGAAATTACGATAATGTCGTAAAAAAATCATATTAGAATATTACAGATTAAAGTAATAAAAAATCATATTAGAAGTCATTTTAATTGTCAATCAATTCTGCTTATTAAATCAATTATCATGTAGTTTAAGCGGGCGAAGCCGCTGGCGAGCCGCTAGTACTATATAATACTACTATATAATATGACAAGCTATACTACGCTACAAATCTTCCTTTTATGGATAGATGGCTTAAGTAAATATTATAATAAATAAACCTTAAGCGCATTTAAACATGCAGTATCATCATAACTTAGTTCGAGATCGTCAGTCGAAGAAGTTACTTAATTTTACATGTATGTATTTTTAATATTATTATAATAATTTATAATTTTGTTAAATAATATTCGGCTCACACAAACCTTGGCGTTAGGTTACGTTTCTCAATACGCGGCGAAAAATAAAATATTTCTTATATTCTTTTAATAATTACATTAAAATTTTACTTAACTTAGCTTTCCGTTGTATCCCTAGCGGGGTAGTCAGAGAGAACGGAGCGCCAAGCGCTACGGTTTCTACATACCTCTTTAGCCTCGTCCACTATTATCAATCTCTTCATACATGCCCTCCGGGGGGTGGATCCTAATGCTTTTTACGTAAAAAAATATTATCTTAATATCTGTTTTGATTTATTTATTTATTTTTTTGTTAAAATAAACTAACAAAAATCCACCCAGAAATTTTATTATTAATATTGTATAGTTATATAAATAAGCATAATCTTCAAAAAATGTCACATCATGAATCACATCATGACTATCGTTGTAGTTTTACTTCTTTAAGTATAGAGATCTCTATAGACTTTTAATATTCTACAAAACTTCTACATTTATATCATTAGTGTCTTCTATACTATATGTAACACTGGCATTATGCGTCTGTTATCGCAAAATCAGGCCGTTAAAAAAATAAAAATAGAAAAAAAAATATTGGGGCTTTCGTGGCTTTGAGGGTTCAGAGCCGGAATATAAACGAGAAGGTTTTAGATTCAATAACCTTTATACATAACATAATTTTATTGTCAGCTTTGCTAAGACGATGCGTGGCGATGAGTTCCTCCAATGTCTTGATTGTTAAATTGTACGTGGAGAATCGATTGTCTTAGCACTAGGTTCCCTCTGCTTCCTCTACCTAGATGTATGCAGTTACAGCGTGCAACAGTAATATTGATTCCGATTTTGTTAACAAACGAATAATGCCTTCCTTTTAAGAAAGACAAAAATTTAAGCTTTGTTTCAAATATTATATATGTATTTAAAAAAATCTAAATCAGCTTCACGCTGTATCCTGCACAAATACAGTGGAAACCTAATATTAAGACACTCCGTACTCCATTTTTCACCGAATTCTGGAGGCGTTGCGTGTTAACTGGAAAGCAGAGCGAAGTAAATAAAATATATATTTAAATAAAACTATGTTTAAAATATTTTTGGTTCCTCGATTTGGTCAGACACATTTTTTAGAACTCGTCTTATTTACTGGCGACCCAAAAGCCGCTTCGTCAGAAGCGTCCTTAAGCTTATTATTATATTATAGCTGTTTTACACGAAATTTGTACATAAATTGTAACCTATGTGTTATTCTGATGTGTAAGCTATATTATTGTAAAGTTTCATCTAAGTTCGTTTAGTAGTTCTTGCGTAAAAGTGAAACAAACATCTATCCTCTCACACTTACCTATTTATAGTATTTGTAGAATTTTATAAACGAAAAATTAAACTAAACACATTCGTCCAGTTAATTAAAAAAAAGTGTCGCTATTAAGTGAAATAATATAAATGTGGCGTGGGAAAAATTGTTTATTATATATATAGACGGAAGTATTTTAATAGAACGGGGTGTCTTAACTCTAGGTTCCCAAGTGAAGCTAAAACATACACTACTCTCTATCTTACCAGCAAAATAGAATATACGTAAAGTTATGGAAGTATCTATATGTATAATAATACTATAATATACATATAATAAAACGATAACTCATCGCTGTCTGTTGCATGCGACAGTGTTTCTACAAAATAAATGTTTTATTTTAATGGGTGAATCTTTAGCTACCTATTTTATTCTTTAAAATGATAATGTTATTAGATTACGATAGAAATTTAGGTTAGTATAAAATATATAATAGTATAAAATACAAGCGGGCGAAGCCGCGAGCGGATCGCCAGTTACATAATGTGCAATACACATCATTTTTTTACGAATTGTCGTTGCCTTTAGTAGTTTATATTCGGTTATGACAAGAGTTTTTATTTATTAAATTGCTATCTTGTAATAATTATTAATTAAATTTAACATAAGATCATCTTTCAGATATATCCCATTGATTTTGAGCAATGTTTTAATGCCATATTAAAATTATTTAATTTACTACAGAAACTTTTTTTTACATTAAAGGAAGTATTAAGAAAAAAAAATCAAAATAACGTAATAACCCTATCCTATTCTAGTTATATTATAAAAATGGAAAAGTTTTTGAAAATGCATGTTTGCTCCATTGTCACGTAATAACTGCTGAACGAATTTACATGAAGCTTTAAGGCTACTTAAAATATAGTTTTACACATCAAAATAACACATAAGTAGGTTATTTTAACGCCAATTTATGTAAGCATTTTGTATATTTTTCAAAATAATATAACTATATGATAATGAGGCCAGTCGTGGCGCAGAGGCATAAAGTGTGCCTGTAAATCGACTAGTTGTGGGTTCGATCCCTACTCGAGAAAATGAAATATTTATTTACATTTATAAACAAACACTAAGTTCCCTCTGTCTACCCTGTTGCGTAAGGGATACAGATTAAAGCTGAATAGAAATAATGAATAATATTAAGTATAAACGGACGAAGCCGCGCGTGGGCCGCTACTAGCTTATACGTCAGAATAACATATAGGCAACAATTTTTAAAAAATTAAATTAAATTAAATTAGCTTCACGCTGTATCCCGCCCACAGCAGGGTAGGCAGAGGGAACCCAGTGTTAAGACACTCCGTTCCCCACTTTCTGCCGGATTCTGGAGGCATTGCGTGTTGAGTGGCAGATCTCAACGCCGCGCTTAACCTCGCCACCAGAGCGAAGAAATGGAAATATAAATTTAAGTAAATATTTCATCTCCTCGAGTGGGGATCGAACCCATAACCAGTCGGTTCCGCAGTCACACCTCGCCGCTGCGCCACGACCGGCCTCTATAATTCACTACAATCATATAAAGAAATATTTAATTTTTTCATTCTTCTTGTTTCAGACATGAAATGCAAAGAGTGACAGCTATGGCGACCAAAGACCAAACAATGGGGCAGTACACTGAAAATGTATTAGATAAAAAATACAGTACCGATTGTGATATTAATATTAATAATAGTATAGATTCTAATATGAACAAGCAGAAGTTTACGGAGGTTCAGGATTTTTATAATGGAAAGAATATATTGATTACAGGAGCTACAGGTATGTAGAGTAGTGTCTTTAATTTTTTTATTCTATATACAACAGGATAAGCAGAGAGAAATTATTGTTTGGAATCTCCGTTCTCCGCATCACATTTTTTTTTCGAGACATTGCGTGTTGAGTGGCGGAACTCAACGCCGCACAATATTTTGTTCGTCGTAAATCAATACCAGGGGGTATCACCTTCATACTTTACTTCTGATTTTATCTATACTTACAAAAAAATCGTAACAGATTGGTGATTGTATACATAGAAGATATACACAAAAAATATTGGTGGCATTTAACAACGTGATAGAACTAATAACTATGAATTTTAAAGTTTTTGTGTGTTTGTCTGAGCGTTATATCTCAAAAATGGCTTAACCGATTTAATTGCAGGTGTCACTATTGTATTTTACTGCAAGTTTCCCTTAGCATGTAGTGTTTGTTTTATTTCAATAGGTTTATTAATAAAAAATTATACCATTTTTAATATAATGGGCAAGCCATAGAGAACATAGTATTAAGTCAATTGCATTTTTAGTCTGTGCTACATCTGAACAATGGCATGTATAGTGGCGGAGTACAACACCGCACTATATCTTACACATGTTATGTACTACATAACATATACTAAATTATTTTCTTATTTAAGAAAACCTTTAAAAATTAGACCGCAGCGGAATTCGAACGCACGTCTCTAGGATACTCTCCAAGAACCATTTTGGTTAATGTAGAAAAACACATTATTTTTAAATTATATAAAAAGTGTAATCATCTCGTTGTCAATTCTTGTTGTTGTTTTTTTTTGTTACATCATTTGTTATTGCGTTCTTATTATAATGGAAAAAAAAACTAAATTGTTTTTTTTTCTAATTTAATTATTTTATTAATATCGATGCTCCATGCAATGTACATGTATTTATACCACGATATATTACGTATATTCTTATATACCCATACAAGAAAGATATGTAATCGTGGAATTTCATTTAAAGTTTAAAAAAAAAATCGTTTTTAAGTGATGTATTTACATCACAAGCACTACATGTTTTTTTATACTGCAATATTTTTTTTTCTTATTTAAATTAATCTTAATTTATATTAATTTATTTAATTTTTTCACAAAAGCCTGTTTTTTAGTGACTTTTAATTATTATTTATTAACCGGTCTTTTTGTAAAAATGTGTTTTTGTTTTTTATTCTAAAATAAAATAATATTTCGAATTTTAGTAGTTATTTTCAAAAACCGAGTTTTTTTTGTAATAACTATATATTTATTATTATTGCATTTGATATATTATTGCATTGTCATCGATCCTTGATAAGTATGCAAAGTTTCAAATTAATCCGAATATTCATTAAGTTTAACATTAAGACGCTCAAAACCACGTTCAAAGTTTCAGTTCCAGATACACATACATACAAAGCTAATAAAAGCGTGTTCAAAAATAGTTATATTTTATGGTTACTAAAGAATAGATTTCATTTCTCTTCTTCGTCCTGAGAAGATAAAATAGGATCTTGAGTTTTGCTACTCAACAATCAATGTCTCGAAGTGATGAATGGGGTGTTAAGACAGTAGATTTTCTCTGTCTATATAAGGGAAGGATATGGGATATAGGGATAATGCGTGAAAAAAAAAGTATTTTGATTACAGCATATTAAGAGGTTTAAGTGGCGTACGCCAAAATTATTTACTTTATACTTTTTCAACTTATTTACTTTTTCTACTGATGTTTAATATGAATGAATCAAATCGACGGTTCTTAAGTAAAGTATTGGAAGTGAAAAATTGAAGTATCTTCTATTGTTGTTTTGAACTACTAACAAGGATAGTTTTCGATTACATACACATTTAAAAATCGCATATATAACATTTTTTTTTTGAAATTTTGAAAAAAAAATGTAATCTACAACCTTTTTAGTAGTATAGGACCATTAAAATGTTTTTGTGTGACACGACATTCAATATTACAGAAAAAAAACATTAAAAGGGGAGAGTTTTAGTTCATTTCGTAATAGATTAGTTGCCGTTCACTTAAGTTTGTCAACTTTAATAACTTGTACTTTCATCTTTCAGGTGTGTCAAACTCAGACTTAACTTTTTATTTTTGTTATGTTATTTTTTAAATTGAATATTAAATTTTTAGGGTTTCTCGGGAAAATATTAATGGAAAAATTGCTGCGTTCGTGTCCGGGTGTGGAAAATTTATATTTATTAGTCAGACAGAAACGTGGGAAAGATATCTACACAAGGATTGAAGAAGTCTTCGAAGACCCGGTAAGTTGTTTTAAAATAAGTATTTAATTGTCGATCTACAAACGCGACGGTTGTGGGTTCGATTACCACTCGAGGGAGTGAATTATCTTTATTTCCTCGCTCTGGTAGCAAGACAAAGTGCAACGTTGAGTTCCGCTACTCAACAAAATTTTAAAGAATTGGGCGGTGCGTGGCGAATAGAGTGTCTTAACATTCGGTTTCCAGGTTTCCTTTGCCTACCCTGCTAAATGCGAGATACAATGGGAACCTAAAATAACAATAAAAGTAATTTATACTTACTGCATTACATTGTCCGACTTAAACTTTAACTTTCGATTGTTTCGACTTCGATTTTCACTTGGGATAATGGTTATATTTCATTTATTCGTTTCTCCGCATTGATAAGGAGGAAACAGGAGCAGAAACTAGGCAACGGAGTGTCTTAACACTAAGTAATTTTTGCCTACTCTGCTCCAGGAGTGATTTCTCAGTTCAGTTCTTACTTTAGGGCGCTCTGAGCGTGCCAGTTGTGCACTAATTGCTACCCCCATTGTCACGTTGTATAGTGAATATACATAGGATAGTACGGTAAAATAGAGATAATTTTACACAACAGGAGAATGCATGTTAAGGCCGTCGTGGCGTAAGGGCACAAGGATGTGACTGTAACGCGACGGTTGTGGGTTCAATCCCCACTCGGGAAAATAAATTATTATTTATTAACATATTCATTTCTTCGCTTACTAACATAAGCGGCTCACCAGCGCTCACCACCGTAACGTAACGTCACCGGCGTTTAGTGCCGCCACTTAATAAGGAACGTCTCGAAAAATTTGGCAGAAAGTGAGGAACGGAAGTGTCTTAACAATAAGTTTCTGCTGTTTACCCTGCTATACGCGGGATACAGCGTGAAGCTGATCTATTTGATTTATACTAAAAAGAGATCCGGTTAAAATATTGCCTTCAGCAGAGTGAAAATTTAAATATTAATTTACCTTGTATCTTGTTTTGTATTGACATATTTCAAGAACTTCGCGCTTAAAGTAAATATTTACTTAAAGGATTTTACTTGAAACGTGCAAATAGACATTGCTCATTTGAAAATAAACATAAAGTTGATCTTCCATTGTATGTACAAGACACGGAATATAGATATTTTATATTTTATACTAAAATATAGAGCCCAGTCGTAGCGCAGGGTCACGGGGTTCGATTCCCACTCGAGGAAATAAAATATTTAAAATATTTTATAGTTTCATTTGCTCGTTCTAGTAATGAGGTAAAGTGCGTCATTGAGTTCAGCCACTAAATATATAATGCCTCCAGAATTGAGCGGAAAGTGGAGTAGGGAAGTATCTTAACATTAGGTTCCTAAGGTAGACAGAAATCCACAAATAGCCTACTAGCCTATTTTAGACATATTGCGTGTAATATGATGAAACCCAACACCGCTCTTTACTTTTGCAGATGATGGAAATGAAAATAATTGATTTCCTCAAGTGGAGATTGAACCTACAACCATTACAGTAAGACACTACGTCACTACGGCCTTCCACAATATATAAAATACAATAAATATTTGTTCATCAAAGTGTATTATTACTGTACATAATTGCAGTACTAAGAGTACTGACACTTTGCATCACGTCCGTCATTTAGGTCACGATCAGATGTCAAAAGTGCTTGAACCATGCAAACACTAATAAACAAAAGAATTGAGTTGTTTTTTTTTCTTTTTTTTTTGTGAAATATGAGAACATGGGCATTACATCTTACATCATAATATCTCATACAAAGAGATGAAACTTCACGCTGTATCCCGCACACAGCAGGGTAGGCAGAGGGAATTTAGTGTTAAGACACTCTGTTCCCCACTTTCTGCCGAATTCTGGAGGCATTGCGCGTTGAGTGGCAGAACTCAACGCCGCTTAACCTCGACACCAGAGCGAGGAAATGGAAATATAAATTTAAGTAAATATAACTACTATTTGGCATGTGGGTTAGGGAGTGTCTCGAAATTATAGGTTAGGGAGTCTCGAAATTCTGACGGGAACGGAAAAGCAGTTTTTTTCATTTTACATCTCAAAGGCGATGCAAGCGAAGTTGCATTCAAATAGTACATACAGTTACACATAGTTACATTATGTAACTCAAACTCGAAAAAAATACTCTCTTAAATCACCTTATCATTAAAAGATCAACATCTCTTCCGTACCTTATAGGATCAAAGTCAAAGTCAAAGTCAAAGTCAAAGTCAAAGTCAAAGTCAAAGTCAAAGTCAAAGTCAAAGTCAAAGTCAAAGTCAAAGTCAAAGTCAAAGTCAAAGTCAAAGTCAAAGTCAAAGTCAAAGTCAAAGTCAAAGTCAAATAATTTTATTCAAAATAAGAAGTTACATGCTTCACTTTTTGAACGTCAAATAATTTACCAGTTCACTAAAGTTAATGCCTCAGACCTGAGAAGAACCGGCGCAAGAAACGAGGCGGGACCTATTTTTTTAAAATCAATTACAATGATACTTTGAAACAGACTGGAGCGAGCATTTCATTCCCAAGGCGTGTTATCATTTATAAAATCATTAATTTGGTAATAACCTTTAACACACAAACGTCTTTTCACAACTCTTTTAAATTGTGATATAGAACATTCTCTGACGTTTTCTGGGATCATATTGTAAAAGCGTACACATTGTCCCATAAAAGAATTGCGGACCCGATGTAATCGGGTTACAGGTGCAATAAGTTTACTCCTATTTCTAGTATTGATATTATGTATATCACCAATTTTGGCAAAATCTTTAATATTTTTCTTAATATACATAACATTTTCAAAAATGTATTGAGATGCAACTGTCAAAATATTTATTTCTTTAAATTTTTGCCTTAACGATTCTTTAGGGCCTAAATTATAGATTGCGCGAATAGCTCGCGTCTGCAAGACAAAAATTGATTTAATACCGACTGCATTACCCCAAAGTAGAATGCCGTAGGACATAATACTATGAAAGTAGCTAAAGTAAACAAGGCGAGCCGTTTCCACATCAGTTAATCGTCTGATCTTTTTAACCGCAAAAGCTGCTGAGCTAAGTCTATTCGCCAATCCATCGATATGAGGTCCCCACTGTAATTTAGAGTCAATGGTGATACCGAGAAACACCGTAGAATCGACAGGATCCACGGCTTCACCATTCAAGAGTACATCAGCTTTAACAATTTTTGTGTTAGGTGTTCTGAAGATTATACATTTAGTTTTTTTACTTAGTTATTCACTTTGTTGTCCGTCTGTCCATCTGTCCAGGGTATTTATCTCAAGATCGCGTGGATCTACCGATGTGAAATTAGTATGAAATATTCAGGTCTACGGTCCTTTGGTGCACAGAAAAAAAATCAAGCTTCTAAGTCAACAGAATCAAAAGATACGAACGTTTCTGCATCGATTTTGCTGCAGTTTGCATGAAATTCGCCGCGTGATCAAAACCTATAGAGTAATTCCCATGGACTTACTAAAAAACAGAGAAGTGAAAACTTACAGTACAAATAAATATAAATAAAATCTGAAAAGTGAAAATTTATAGATATTTCAAAGAAAAAAATAATTACATTTTTTTATTTGTAGTTCATTTGATACAAAATGAGAGTTTACGTCCGCAAACTTAAGTTTGTCAACTTTTATAACTTGTACTTCCATTTGACATCCTGAAATTCGTGCGATACCTTCTGAATGCAAGTTTGACTCGCATTTGATTCATTTTTTGTTCAGTAAGGTTGGATAATTTAATAACAACTAATTAATGCGCTCACTGCTCGCTTCGCCCTAACGAGCCCTCACTCGCTTCGCTCACTATACTAATATATAAATAAAATCACTTATAAAAAACTACTATACTAATAAAAAAACATAAAATCCTTTTAACGATGACAATATATATATTTTTTATTATAACACTTACAAAAGTGTTTATTTACACTTCTATATAAATTACATAAATCATGTGCCTACATATAAATCGTTACCTATTTATGATTATATGATGAAATATAGAATAAATATTATTTTTACAAGTGGCTGAGAACGCGACGGTTGTGGAAAATGTGAATAAATATGAATATGCGTTTATTATTATTAATATTTAAGTAAACGGGTTAAATTGATGATTTGTTATATATTATTGTGGCACGCCAGTTATACAATTAAATTATTTTGTCTTTCATCTCTTCTGTCATTCTGAGGTGGGCACCGGCCTTACTGAGGTGGGCACGCTCCACCCGGCCCTAAGAAAAAAATCTAAATAAATTTCATTTTTCATTCGTCATTCGTTCACTTTGCTTACCCTCTGAAATACAACAAAAACAAACAAATACGTGATATTACTACCTAAATATAAATTTTCATCACGATTCGAACCCACAACCTTCGTACACATCACCCACAATACACCCAACATATTGACGTAAAAACAAAACCATAATAAAAATTATTATGTAATGACATGACACTTTAATAAATATATGACATTTAATTCTTGACTTTGATGAATAACGATTTTCTATAGTTCATTAAAATATAATTATTTCTAAACAATTACCTATCAACTTGTTGTTCGTTGACGATCATGTTTTTAATGTTATAAAGCTTCTTTTATTCTTGCTGAGATTGAATAGGTTATTAAAGAAAAATGCATAAAAAAATCGATATAGCAAGATTTGAACCCATTGCCCTTAATCTGATGATATTAAAAGCAATAAATATTGCATATTTTCCAACAGTTTCTTGCATTTTCTCGTATATTATATATAACTAGGTAGACAAAGATAATCTAGTGTTGAGAAACTTCGCTTCCGCACCGCTTAATTTTAGAGAATTTGCGTATTGAATGGCGGAACTCAACGCCGCGATTTGCTTACCAGAGTAGGAAATTGAAGAGAAATTTTGTGGTCGAATCCCAGTCGGAGATGTGAACCCCAAATGGGATTCGACCCCAAAACCTCGCGAATACAGTTGCCCCACTGGCCACGGTAATCTGTAAGATGTATCTAATAATAATTAATATCTAAAGTCCTAAACAATTACCTATCAACTTGTTGTTCGAAATAATGATCATGCCTTTAATATATTACAGTGTATTTTTCCTGAGATTAGATAGATTATTAGAAAAATTAATTAAAAACTTATTATAACAGGATTTGAACTCGTTACCTCTAATGGTATTAAAGAAATGAGTCTTGTTTTTTTATCAGCTTCACGCTTCTTCCCGCATATAGCAAAGCATATGCGGGAAAGTAATTGTTTTTGTGATATATACAAATAGGTAATATTAATTATTTGTATTATTTTCATTTGCTTGTTCTGGGAACAAGATAGCACGGCACAAGCGCGGCGGATAGAAGTGTCAAGACACTTCGTTCCCATGAAGACATATTCCGTTCCACACTTTCCGCCAGATTCAAGAGGCATTCATTGCGTGTTGAGTGGCGGAACTCAACGCCGCACTTTGCCTTGTTACCGAGGAAATTCAAATATTTCATTTCCTCGAGTAGGAATCGCACACACTACAGTCTTACGATTGTGATCCTGCGCCACGACTGGCCTCGATCTCAGTTTCATATATTTAAATATTCTTATTTGTTCCATCTAAGAGACATTTAAACAAAACACTAGTCACGTATGAACATGACTGAATGGCAAAATTTCTAATAAAATGAAAGTTATTTACATAATAAAACAAACAAACATATTTAAGTCTTTATTTGATTCGCAAATTACGTAGAAACACTTGAAAAAAAGTCTTGACTCATACTCTACTCATTGTTTGTGGGTTCCATCTCCACTTGGAGGCATGAATTATTATTTATTCATATATTCATTTCTTCACTCTGGTACCAAGACCAAGGCCCGAGGTTCCGCCACTCAACACATATCGAAAAATTCGGCGGAAAATGGGGAACGGAGTGTTTTAACACTGCCAGCAATGAAGCTAATTATATATTATCTTTTAATTATTTCTAGACTAATAGGTCTCAGCTAGAGTTTTTCTCACGTTATACACGCACATATAATTTTTACATAATATATTTGCTAATATGAAACATACAATAATATTTTGTTACAATAAATATTTAACGTGACAAGCAGAAGATAAAGTGAGTAACTTCAATCTTTAATTTCAAAATATAATTATCTAAAGATCGAAATCCTATCCCAAAACACCTAACCAAAGTAGAAAATACCTATACATAACACGAGGGACCCGCTGGCGGCTTCGCCCGCTTGACTACTGGTAACATTATAATTTTAAAGACAATTTCCACACTGGAAACTAAAGTTTCAGCCAATTCATTAAAATATTTTTTTTGTAACAATTTAGTCGAACAAAGTACTTTACATTGTAGCTTTTCTATTAATAAACCGATTTAAAATAAAACAAACACTAAATTTTTTGTTTGCCAAATTACAATAGTAAAAACTGCATTTAAATTGGTTAAGCCGTTCTGAGATTAGCGTCCACAAACGCACAGATATACAGGATTTTTGTAAAATAATTATTTTGACTTCTATTACAATGATCGTAGTGTCTTATTGTAAATGCGATGGTTTTAGGTTCCACCCCCACTCGGGAGAGTGAATTATTTTTATTTACATTTAGATAATATTATATAAGATATTTACATTTAGATAAAACAAGGTGCGGTGTTGAGTTATGCTACTTAATATTCAAGGTTTCAAATTTGGGTTGAAAGGGTTCCTCCCTTCTCTCTCTGACTACCCTTGTTATATACAGGATATAAAATGAAGCTAAAAAAGGATCTCCTAAGTAGCATTTGAACCCAAAACTATCGTTTTACGTCTGGCACACATTAACTTCGCCAAGACGGCGTTTGATCACGTTCCTAATGTAAATAATCATTTATTGATATTGATTTTAAGTCCTTACTTTGTTTAATGTTTCTAGTATTTGTAAAGCAATTTTCTCATCTAGTGTTAGAATAAATTTATTAAATATATACTTGTTGTAAATAAATAATAAATGTGAAACATAAACATATCTTGATGTTTAATTTATACAAACAGGAACTAAGAATTTAAATGTTTCTTTAAATAGGGAAAATCTTTTATTTTCACATTTTACACAACTTCCTTAATTGTCTTACATAAAAAGAAGTCTTCAGATAATATATTGATTTCATATATGTAGGCTTTTTTAGCTTTACTGTATGCAGTGGAAACCTAACGTTAAGTCACTCCGTTCCCCATCCCATACACCGTCCAATTTTCGAAACATTGCGTGTGGACTTTACCAAAGTCGGTAAATAAATATGGATTCGTTCTCCACTCAGGAAAATGATTATAATCAATAATTCGGTTTAACAATGACATAACTATATTTTTTTAGAATAAAAGTAAAGCATGTCAACTTTGTAAAATAGTGTATTCTGCAATTTTTTTAGAAAGTGAAAAATATGTTAATGCTACAATGAAATAGCGAGTAATCATTCCCCCGAGTGGAAATCGAATTCACAACTGTCGCATTTACTGTCAAACGCTGTACAACTGCGCCACGACGGCCTCAAGAGTAAAAGATCAACGATATTGAAGTACTAAGTTTATTAATTATAATTCATCAAATTATCCAGGCTAGTCGCGACGCAGAGGCACAAGTATGTGACTGTAAGCGTGACTAGTTGTGCGTTCGATTTCTACTCGAGGTAATGAAATATTTAATATTTTCATTTCTTTGGTCTGGTATCGAAGCAAAGTGCGGCGTTAAGTTCCGCCACTCAACACGCAATGCCTCCAGAAATGGACGGAAAATGTATAACGGAGTGTCCCTCTGCCTGCCTGCTGTATGCGCGATATAGACTGTAACTAAAATATCTAAAATTATCAATTTTCTATAGGTTTTTGACCGTCTCAAGGAGGAAGTACCAAAGTTCAGGCACAAGATTGTGGCCATACCAGCGGATTGTGAGGCGGCGGGGCTGGGACTAACTATAAGTGATAGGCAAACTCTTATAGAAAAGGTAAGTTTTAATAAAAATATATATCTTTCAAATCAAAAGCGAGAAATAACAAAATAAATTGTCCATATACTAAGTACCTACTGGATTAGGTTCATCAAAACCATTAAAGTAATATAGTATACATTTTTTTTTAGAAAACATACGAAAATTTGAAAGCGGCATAAGAACCCGTGCCTTTTGGAAACCATAAAATGGACTAAATCATTGCTTATAGATATGCTAACAACATAAATAACTTGTAACTAGAAATTTCGGGGAGCGAGTCCTAATCTTTTTTATTTTTTATACTTAAAAAAAAAGTATTTATCTTTCCTAAGTATGGAAAATAATAATATAATATATCCTATAGTCTTTCTCGATAAATAGATTTCGATTCAACACAAAAATATGTTTTCAAAATGAAACCAGTAGTTTCAGAGATAAACGGGCTTACCCAAATAAACTCACACGTTACCTGCTATATATACCAAGAACAGGAGAGATGTCATAGAATTATGAAATACTTTATTGTATAGGCAAAGACAAAAAAATAATCCACCAAAAATAAACTTTCTTTCAGGTACACGTAATATTTCATTCCGCAGCGACAGTCAAATTCGATGAGCATTTACGTGCGGCTTTAGTCATCAATGTGAAGGCGCCCTTATATCTGTTACAGCTTGCTAAGGATATGAAAGGGTTGAAAGTAAGTATTTTTGATTGTATTTAAAAGTGTAGGTTCAAATTCTAGCTTCCTTAAGTTTTTACACGCTTAGCTGGGTGGACAGGGGGAACCTAGAGTCAAGACACTCATGTCCACACTTTTCGAAATGTTCAGAGCGAGGTAATGAAAATAATTAATTTCGCCGAGCGGAAATTGAACGCACAACTGTCGCTTTTTCAGTGAGACATTGTGCGCTATGCAATCATGGCCCTTCCTTTTTTAAAAATCGGTTAAAGGCCAGTTTAATGCACATGTTGTTGTTGTTGTGGGTTCAATTTAAACTCGGGAGAGAAAAATATTTAATATTTTTATTTTACTCGCTCTTGTAACGAAAAAAAAGGTCATTGAACTCCGCCATTCCTCACGCAATGCCTCAAGAATTAGACAAGAAAACGAGGAACAAAGTGTCATAATGGGGAACTTCCAACGGAGTGTCTTAACACTATGTTCCAAGGCTTCCGGTGCCTACGCTGCTAAGTGCTGGATACACCATGGAGCTATAAAATATTTTTTTTTATTTTCCAGGTATTCATGCATATATCAACAGCATATTCAAACTGTCACTTATCCCATATAGAAGAAAAATTTTATCCGTGCGAGGCGAACTCAGAGAAGTTGCATAGTATAGTTGACAAACTAACAGACAACGAGGTTAATGATATTTTACCTACGTAAGTGGTTTTTATTTACCTTAAATTATATAAATCAGCTTCACGCTGTATCCCGCACACAGCCGAGGCCACGAGGGCAGTCGTGGCGCAGTGGCACAAAGTGTGACTGTAAAACCGACTGGTTGTGGGTTCGATCCCCACTCGAGGAGATGAAATATTTACTTAAATTTATATTTCCATTTCTTCGCTCTGGTGTCGAGGTAAAGCGAGGCGTTGAGTTCTGCCACTCAACACGCAATGCTCCCAGAATCCGGCAGAAAGTGGGGAACGGAGTGTCTTAACACTAGGTTCCCTCTGCCTACCCTGCTATATGTATATCCTACACAGCATAGAGCTGAAAAGAAGAGTCTCAACCGTATCACGAAATTAAATTTATCTCAATACTACGTAAATGTAGCAAAAATGGAAAATTTTTGATTTAGTCAATAATAATATATATTTTTTATATATTTGAAGTGTCATTCGATAAATTGAAAAAAAACATGTTTTTTTGGAAAAAAAAATACCAATTGCTTCCAAGAGTTCATATCCCGCTAATTTCAATTTTTTATACGTTTTCTAAAAAAAATATAAATATAATAATAACCATCTATATGACTTTTTTATCTACTATTTTATTATGGCATCTTTAAGATTTTTTTTATTTGCCATTAACTATTAATTTTGTAATACTTTTTTTTCAGAATTTTGGGCAAATGGCCGAATACGTACACTTTTACCAAAGCGTTAGCGGAAAATGAAATAAGATTGAACAGCAAGAACGTACCTTTAGCGATATTTCGGCCGGCTATAGGTAAAGTATTGTTTCTCTCTTTATCCTTTTATAGAAGTATCCCTGAGAGAGTCATGTAGGCAATGGGAACATAGTGTTAGGACACTCCGTTGCCTACTTTCTATCAAATTATTTAGACATTGCGTGTTGAGTGACAGAAATCAACACCGCGCTTTGCCTGGTTATCACAGCGAGGAAATTAATATATTAAATATAAATAATAATGTTTCCAGTCACACTCTTGTACCCCAGCACAACTACGGCTTCCATTTTGTATAAATTATAACAATATTTTATTTAACGGAGAGCTAGTGTAATGTCACTCTATACTTCACTCTCCATCCCAACATCTTATTTTGTCTAGACAAAAATATATAAATACTCATATAGACTTCTCTTTTGATTGGTGCTACCTAAATATTATGATATCTTAGAATTACCAATAAGAAAGTAAAAAAACCTGCAAAAATTGGAAGTGCAGCAGGATTTGAACCTCATTCAACAGTTCAAATTGATATTATAATTCTATAGATATGTTGTTGTGGTTTATCCGTTAAAACAGTACCAATTTCGAACTTTAAATATATCTTTTGATTTTTTAAACTCAATCGATGGCCTGATATTTAAATATTATATTCTCTTCCAGTCACATCAACAGTGAAGGAACCTTTGAAATGTTGGTTAGACAACATGTACGGACCCACCGGTGTAGCAGTTGGTACAGGTGAGTTTGGTTTGTTTTCTTTTTGTTTGGCTCCACGCCGCATCTCGCATCCCGCATATAGTAGAGTAGGTAGAGGCAATGTAGTGATAGCGCACTCCGTTTCTCACGCACATCATAATACTCGAGAAATTTCGTGCTAAGTAACGAAATTCAAGTCATTTTTTGTCTTCTTACAAGAGAGAGAAAATAAAAGTAGTTCATTTTAGAATTTGAAGAATCGTTCGTTGTAAATTCACAGACGCTTTTCCACTGCGCCACAATGGCTATAATATAATATACATTTTCAAAAATATGAAATTTTTGACAATTTAAAAAATATATCAGACTTTCTATATATAGTTATACGAGTATGAACATACCTAAATGATTTCTCGGAAAGGATTTGAACCTGCAGTTAAACCGTAGGTAATTTGTATAGTCTTAAAAATAAGAATTAAAAGTTTCTATTAATATTAAACCATTATTTAAAAATTCCAGTGACAGGAATGCTCAGGACAGTACAATGTGATCCATCTGTAACTGCCGACCTTGTACCTGTTGACTCAGTGGTTAATTGTCTAATGGTGGCTGCTAGGAACGTATGCAGACAGTATGAGGAGAGGTAATTATAATATTATTGTATACTCTAGGAAAAAATGCGGCGTTCAGTTCCGGCGCTCAACACACAGTCTCGAATTCGAGTGGAAAGCGGGGAAGTCTTAATTTTTAACACTTGTTTCTTTATACCGCTTGGAAAAATATTATAAATGATGATATGCTGGAGGAAACGAACCCACAATCTTCGCGGTAACGGCCAAGTCTTAACTTATGAAACTTATTCGCGCCTTGTACGGATTATCTATATCTTGTATTCTGTATTCTTTTTTTCTTTTTCTTTCCAGATCGGTAAACGAACCCCCTATCTTCAACTATGTGAGCTCAGTGGAAAACAGGATCACTTGGGGCGATTTCACAAGACTCAATATGGTCAGGATTGATAAGCAACCATTTTCTAATGCTGTTTGGTAATTTTTCATATAATATATATTTTGGTCTTATAGTCAGTACAATTAATAACTGAACGGAACAATTATGGAAATGTATTCTTATTATTTATGTAATATATATTAAAATATATTAAATGCAGCGTTAAGTTCCGCTACTCAACAGGCCATGACTCAAAAATGATCGGCGCGTGCATAGTCAACACAAGATTCTCTCTGCTTACCCATATTAAAATATCTTCTTTAAATTTTGTATCAACAAAAAATATATAGTTGAAAAGCGTGTCTACACTCGCGGTGGTAGTGGGTACGTTCCCTTAAAGCAAAGAATCACCATTCACCACAGCGCGTACTGTACAATAGAGTTATCTTCTAATACATTTATATTAATATCTAATCATATGCATCTTTACTATTAATATAATTTATTTTTTGTGCTGTCACAGGTATGCGTCGGTGACGTTAAATAAATCCACATTTATGAATCAAATCTACATATTCTTCTTACACTTACTGCCGGCAGCTTTAGTTGACGCACTCGCAATATGTATAGGAAAAAAACCAAAGTAAGTATTTAGCTTTAAATATATATTTTTTTTTTACCTGAGGTCATAAAAGTGGGAAACGTCTACGCTAGGTTCGCTAGTAGGTTTAAAGCGTGAAGCTACAATTTGGCAACATTTACAAAATTTAAATAATATTTTGTACTGAATTTTACATATAAACCGTAAAACGTAGATGTTTAAATTTAAAGTTTTTTCAAGCACTACTAACTAAGTGTTTTAAACTTCAAGTATAAATGCAATAAGGGACATCCTTATTTTACAATTGTACAAATGCTAATAGTACATCATTACTAGTATTAAATACAATCAATATCAATATCAAGACTTTTTAAGTAACGGAATGTCTTAACTCTAGGTTCCCAGGTTCCCTCTGCCTACCCTGCAATATGGGGAATACAGCGTAAAGACTTGACCTTTTATAATTTATCATAATAGTAAACTATTTGTTTACAGAATGTTAAAAGTGTATAGAAAGATACACAAATTTTCATCAGTACTTATGTATTTCTGCACGAGAGAAATAACGTTCTGTAACCAACACACAAGGGATTTATGGGAGAAAACATCGGAATCGGATAAACAGGTAAAAATATAATTGAAAATTTACTTATATTAAAATGTAAAACAATCGAACCCGCACTTTCCATTGTACTAAATACATGCATTTTTTTTTTGTGAAATAAATCATATTGAAAATTTCTTTAAAGCTAAAACTATCGGTTAAATATATTGAATAAAATCTGCCTACCCTGCTTTGTCCGGGATACATCGTGGTTATAATGTTTCTTTTAATGAAAACTGTATTTCCTGTCTCAATGGAGTGTCTAACACTAGGTTCCCTGGTTCCGTTTGTCTACCCTAAGTGCATACATACAGCGTGATGATTGAAGTTAAAATTTATCATAATAGTGCACTGTTGATTGCAGATTATATGAAAGATATTTTTTGATGCTATTGGGCCCAGGGGCGCAAAGATGTGTCTGTTAACATGATGGTTATGGGTTCGTTACTGACTCCGGAGAATTAAATATTTTAAATTTTCATTTCTTCGCTCTGGTAATGAAGCAAGGCACGGCTTTGAGTTCCACTACTGAGCGCGTAAATACCTCCTGAATTGGGCGGAATGTGTGAACCGGAGTGTCTGAACACTATATTCCCAAATTACCTCTGCCTACCCTGCTATATGCGGAATACAACGTGAGCAAGAATAAAGCTTATTTTGAAAAAAAAAATCATTAAGTTTGTTAAATCTTAATTTATTTTTCTAAGTTATCTTATTTTTTAATAGTTTAAAATCCTAAATATATTAAATTGTTTATTTTATATTACAGATATTCCCATTCAGTATGGGCGAAGTGAACTGGGACGAGTACTTCGATTCTTACCTGCCCGGTATAAGACGTTACCTGTTCAAGGAGAGCGACGACACCGTACCACAAGCTAGGATTAAATGGAAAAGGTACACTTACTTTAAAGAATATTTATTTTAAAAGAACTATAACATTACAGAATGTACATTATATTTTTATAGCTTCGACTACAACCAGTCGAGACGACTTCGAGTATAAACCTACAGTCTCTGTGTACCTCTTTCTTATTTTTTTTCCGTACAAATCCTTCGTTTGCTCGAATTCAATTTAGTTCATTCATTCAGTTCATATTACTATTATGAAAAATTGTCAAGAAATAAGATTTTTAGAATCAAAATTGTTTAATATTCTAAATTACAAAACAAAAAAGGGAAAACAGAATGTGTGACCTCCAGCTAAGAACCTTTAACCTCTAGGCCATTACTTAAATAGATTTTTTTTGTTTCAGATTATACTATTTACATCAGATAGTGAGGATACTTTTCATTCTACTTATAATATATATTATCTGGACCATCTTTGCACGCATTTTCTAAAGTCGGTTCAAGAACGAATAACATTTCCTTATATGGGCATTTCGTTATAAATTAAAAATTATTATTAAAAAAACGGGTAATTCATAAAAATTACTTAACTTTACCTACATACATAATTATTTATACCTATGTATATTATGATTATACATTTTGTTCTTTTTTTGCTCAAATAACAGACACGTAGAAGAATACAAAGAATGTAAAGAAAAATTATGTAATGTTACAAAAAAAGAAGTAACTCTTAAATTAAGTATTTATTAATGTTGTAACTAACTTTCACTATATATATCGATGATCATTAAAAAGAAATAATAGTTTTCAAATTAGTTTAAAAAAAAAAATAGTTTAAGAAACTTAAAACGTGCTTATGTACCGACATCAACATTTCAATATATTTTATTCAGCTTCACATTGTATCCTGCGTATAGCAGGGTAGGCAGAGGGAACCTAGGGCTAAGACGCTACGTTTCCATTTAGACGGTTCCGTTTCCCATTTCTACCAAAACCTAAAGACATTGCACGTTGTGTGGCGGAGGTCAGAAAATTCTAAGTATACATTGTTTACACTCTTAGAATTATCTTTAGATACACGATCTGGTTAGGCAAATCTCAGCGTAGTCCTACGTCACTCGATACGCAGAGTCTCGAAGTTTGTATGGGAAGCGGAGTGTCCGCACACTATTGTCTCTGTCCAACAATCTTCATGCGGGATAAAACGCAAAGCTGAAAAAAATAGTTATTTATTTTTATTATTGTGCAAGCATATAATGTAAATAAGAAAAAGAAGATTTAAAATACAGAAAGTCTTTTGTTAACAAAATTAAAAAGAAAAGAAAAATAATAATAATAAGTTTATAAGCTTAGATGCAAAAGTAGAGTCATGAAATATTTTAATATAAAGAAAAGAAATATTTATAAAATTTCATCCGTCCTGTATACTGAATAAAAAATCATATCATCAACATATGAATAGATATAGAGGTAATTGTAGTTCAGTGTTACCTGGTTCGAATCCCAAATATACTTGTCAATGTGAGATGACAACACCAGTAGTATCTTTGAAGTTGAAATTACATAGGCCTAATAAAAAGAGAGGTCATTATGTTATAAAAAAAATATTATAGAAAAAATACTGGTAATGTAGAAATTATACTACAGTAAGTATCAAAAGTAATTTCAAAAAATGTAATTCGTCATTAGAAAAACACCTATATCTTTTTATTAAAGTCAATAATAATCTATAGAAATATATTTACCTTTAATATACTAGGAAAACTATAGCATTATAACTTATACAGATGTTGAAAATAAAAAAAAACAATATATGATTGTGAAAAGAATTAACCTATAAAAATATATTATAATTAAATTAAAAAAAACTAAAATCAATAAAAACCTAAACCAAAAAAAAAATTGTAATTTGTGGGTTAACTCATTTCACATGACCTATGCGACGATATGTTAAATGTATAGGAGCTTGATACAGTCAATTAATATTATTCATCAGCCAAAAATTGTCAATCATCACTTACCTTAGAAATATCTTCATTTTCTTTTACCCTTCTCTATTTCGTCCCACTCCATAAAAAATAAATTACCCAAAATAATCTTGAAATGCTCATATACTTCATTTATATCAATATGTGTATAAAATAATATAAATATAATATTTTATCACAAAACGATCATTACCTCTTTATTTTTGTATATTATATAGAAAATAGATACTCTCAAAATTATAAATAAAATCCTCTAGAAAGGCAATTTTGCCTAACTCAAAAATGAGTAAAACCAGAAAATAAAATATTTTGAGTTAGGCCACTTTTATTCTAATGATACGTAATACAATATTTATCGTGCTTATAATAAGTTTAGAAATTATTTAACTAAAATACATGATTTGTACAGGTTTAGTTTAAGGTGTAAATTGTATACTTATAAATAAATTGGGTTTAATTTGATGTTTTTTGTTTTATTTTAATTATAATAAACACGCTGTATATATTCTCTTAAGAAGGAAGAAATGGATAAAGAGAAAGGATAAAGAAGGAAGGACGAGGCCATCGTGTCGCAGATGCAGTGGGATCAGAGAAGAGACATTGAATTAATTTTCCCGCTTTGATAAGTTCAAACGTTGGATGGGGTATCCAACGTTTGAACTTATCAAATACTACTCAATGTCTGAAATTAGAGTGAAAAGCATAGATGGGAGACTAGTTCGGGAAAAAGCGTGAAGTAAAAAAAAACATATTATAGTTGGATATTTACATGAAGAAGATAATAAAAAGATTGTTTTCTTATCGATGTACATAAAGTGCAACTTTAAATATAAAAAAAATCACTCTGTTCCTAATGATGAAATTACTGTGAATTAAATAATAATATGTAAAATTTAAATTTACTTCTCTTAAAGTCCGTACGCAGTTATTTTTATTTTTCTTAAAAATTAAATTAAATCCGCTTCACGCTGTATCCCGCCCACAGCAGGGTAGGCAAAGGGGACCTAGAGTTAAGACACTCCGTTCCCTCTTTTCGCCGAGTTCTGGAGTCATTGCGTGTTAAGTGGCGGAACTCAACGCCGCACTTTGCCTCGACACCAGAGCGAAGATATGAAAATATAAATGTTAATAAATATTTCACTTCCTCGAGTAGTGATCAAACTCACAACCAGTCGATTTTACAGTCACACTTTGTGTCCCTGCGTCACGACTGGCCTCTATTTTTGTTATTTTATAGAGAATTATTTTAATTATTTATTTCTAATATTATTGTTCAAAAAGAAATATATAAAATAAAATTAATTGAAATAATTATTAAATAAATATTAATATTTTTATTCATGGCAATACACCTCTCGATTAAAATTAACAATGACAACACTTTACAAATGTCATTTTCAATTAGCACTTATCTACAATCGGAATTGCAAATTTGAAATTAGTACCAAAACATGCGCACGCGACGATATACGCCTTTTTGAAATTTTCTCTCATAAAGCTTAACTACAATTAATTCGGTAAGTTTACTTTTTATATGTACATAACTTTTTTTTATTATATAAATGCGGTAATTTTTTATTGAAATTAACTTTTATTTGGAATTATGCCAATTTTTCTCGATAAAACGTACACAGTGTGTTTAATTTTAGTTCATTTATTATTATTTACTGTTGACAAGGCAACGCGAATATAGTAAAGGTCTATAAATACTATTGATAATTATAAATTCAAGGGTAAATACTGTAGCATAATAAAATAATTAGATATTGAGCTAAGGGGTCGTGGGTTCGAATATAATGAATGATGCGTTTTATAAACATTCTTATAGAAAAAATTAAAGAATATATAATAGTGATTACTATTTTTAAATTTTAGATTCACATTGACGACTATAAACACGATGATTGTGGGTTTGATGCACAATCTGGGGAATGACATGTTAATC
This sequence comes from Heliconius erato x Heliconius himera, assembly GCA_013421005.1. Taxonomy (NCBI): domain Eukaryota; kingdom Metazoa; phylum Arthropoda; class Insecta; order Lepidoptera; family Nymphalidae; genus Heliconius; species Heliconius erato x Heliconius himera. The sequence goes on from JAATLQ010035527.1 coordinate 28,809, forward strand.
TCCTCGCTCTAATAACGTGACAAATGGCTTGTAAATTCGGCGCTGAGAGGGTTCCGTTACCCTGCCTTAACACTAGGTTCTGCCTACCCTGTTATGCGGAATACAGCGTGAAGCTGAAAAAAATACAATATATGTGTAACAAAATAAAATTCACTGTACACAGGATATGAGCTTAATTGGCTGAAGCTCTTAAACATTTCATGCAAAAGACACGAGAAGTTAAAATTTATGTTAAACAAGCTTAAATGGCTCATTTGCATTTTGAAATACATACTAAAAAAAATATCAAGTCATTTACTCTCTGTCATGAAATATATATTTTTATAATCTTTGCATATCACGATGTTATTTATAATTGTCTTGTATAAGAAATTAAAAAAAGCTCCAAATAACTTTTAATTACCTAAGTACTGAACTGATTTTGGTGAAACTTTGACAGTCAATTTTCTGGTGAAACATACAAGTTAAATTAGACAAAATACAATTACGAAATTTAGCACCCATGCTTGTAAGTCTAAATAGCAATCATATTCAAATATTATTTTAAGTACATTTCTAACGATACCACTTACGTTACTCCACGGCGGCATTGAGATCCGCCGCCCAACACACAATGTTCCCAGAATTAGGCGAAAAGTGGAGAACGGAAGTGACTTAATGTTAAACTACACTTTTTTATTTTTTTTTATTTTACGCTGTCTCCCGGATATAGCAGGGTAGGTAGAGGGACCCAAGGGAGTTGCTGGCCTCCTACTGGGCGCGTCCCCAGGTGGCGGATAGGGGAAACCACTCGCACTTGCGGGCGAGTGGACCGGGAATTTATTCCCGGCGCGGACCAAAACCAGCAGGCATGGGCGTGCCTTTAGTCCATCGTTATGGACACGGCCTAGGGGAGCACACCCCGACAGAAAAGCCCAGCTGTGGAACAGCAAACCAAACAACATGTCGGTATCTCAGAATTCTTCATT
>JAATLQ010035528.1:0-29781 GCA_013421005.1 Heliconius erato x Heliconius himera
TCGTAATTATGAATGTGGTTAACACCTATTTGTAATTACATTGGGCTGGAGCAGTGAAGGCGAGTGTTTGTTACAGTAAAGGGTACCCTGAAGCCTACACCTGTGGTCGCAAGTCCCAGGCACTGCTCCGAGCTTCTGAGTGTTTGTACATGTGTCATGTGTTCACATATGATTAGAACCAAAGGCCAGGACATGGCCGAGGCTCTACTCGTTTATTATTTACGCCCACCGTCAACAAACGCGATAATCTCAGGAACTGCTAGTTGATTATTTTTAAATAAAACGTAGACAAAATAAAAAAAAAAAACGTTACGGTTTTCACTTTCAATTCCGTACTTTAATGTAGGAAATAGCATTTTGATATAACATTTATTGCAAAATTATACATACAAAGTGAATATTACAAAACAACCATAAAAGTCAATTATTGAACATGGAATGGATTTTTTCTACATAATTTAATTATTGTACGATTAAAATCGCCACCAATGCTTGGTGGAAGATGCTGCTGGAAACCCAGCTGGAAGATTTTCTACTGTGTACATTTAAATTTTACCGCTCTATTAAGACAAGACGCGGCGTTGAGTTCCGCAATTTACATGTAATGTATCGAATTTGGGAGGAAAGTGACAAACTGAGTTTTTAAAATAAAACATGAAACTGGTAAAACAACGCGGTTTAGGTTTTAAACCTGAAACCAAAATATTCATAAAATAAACACATTACCCTCATTTACATCGCGCAGACGGTTAAGCAGGCTGAAAGTGGAAAACCGGAGTGTTTTAGACTAGATTTTTGTGTCCTGTAAAATATACTTTCATAAAATATTATTATAGAGCGCCACGTTTAAAAAAGAAACTACTAGAATAAAATCAACTTGAACGTGCAATAGTAGAATACGTTAAACGATCGTCTTACGCTCGATGCTTCCGAATGTCACTTACAATAAATTCCAATATATTTTTTCAATAAACTCGAAAATTATTTGAAGGACGCCCTATTCTGTTTTGTTCTTTTATAATATAGTACCTAATTAAAAAAACTATTTTTTCATTAGGTTCTCTTAATTTCATAATTAATTACGTCTCTGTACTAAATATTTTAGGCAAAACTCCATTTTTTTGTTGCCCAATACACATCCTACGTATAAACTATTAAAAAAAAACAAAATTATAAAAAAAAATCGTGTGCTCATTCAGCGTTAAGTGGCCAAGATAACCCAACATTACTATCTATTATGTAACATTTATGCATCGGATATCCGGAATCGAGGTCGATACTTAGTAAGTATAGTTAAAAAGATGCTTTCGATTTCGACATAGCTATTAGTATTCGCTCGTGACCGACGCCGTCTGGAATGCAGACGAGAGGAGGTCATACCTGCCGTCTACCATTCATAAGTTACTAAAGTGGTATACACTAGTACTTGGACTTATAGATATTTGTAAGAAAAATATATATGGAATTTACAGCCATTATGGCGCAGTAGTGCAGGGTATGACTGTAAATACGATGGTTGTGAGTTCGGTGTAACTCAGTAAAATAAATTATCTTTTATACCCACCCTGCTTTCGCAAGGCACAGCGCTGCTTATATTCTTTCACTTACAACGTCTAGAATTGGATCACGAATTCGGCAATGCCTCAAGAATTCGGCGGAAAATGCTGAACAGACGTGTCATAATGGGAAAATGGGAGTGTCTTAACACTAAGTTCTCAGGGCCGGGGATACAACGTGAAACTAAATAAGAATTTTAAAGCTAAACAGGTATGGTTGGGAGAAATTATATATGTATACTTACATACTCACATACATACATAAATTACAAGTTGCGTTTCTTTACACGCCAACCCATAACTACTCGAATGTAGTGTAGTATGTACTTTCGTTTTCGTGTACGATAATTAGCATGGGCTCGGCGTGCGCGCGACGGGACGGAACTAGCGGGATTCGTTTGGAGTATGAGCGAGTCTATTTTCACTTTCTTTTTATTGATTGTCAAATATTAGTAGAGAAAATATTTTTATATATGTTATTTGTCTATTTAATACTAGTATTTCCACCGTGGATCCGCCCGCATTTAATTTTTTAGTTTATCGTTACAAATGTATAAAAATGCAAATCTTTATTTTTATATTATACATTACCAATTAGTAGCTAAATTAGAAACTAACATAAACAATAGGTATATTTTATATGTGAATTCATTTTTTGAGGGTACAATTAAGAAACTTCATTTCCAATAAGACAGTTTTCCGTTCCCCACTTCCCGCCTAATTCTCGAAACCTTAAGTTTCAGTGACATAACTCATACATTCACTCTTATTTCCCCGAGTGATAATCGAACCCACAACCGTCGCGTTCGTTCGCGCGCAATTATGTCACATTTAAAAATAAAACAACATACATCATTTACAAGGTTATGTTAATAAATTTTAAATAATAGCAGTTTCAGTTCTCACATTCAAAAAAACAAAAGCCAAAATTACCATAAATTAAAAAAGACACGTGTAAATGTCAGTAACCTATGAACTTCGAATAATTCAGCCAGGCGCGATCAAACGACAATATATTATACAGATAATAAAATTAAAAGATTGTACAGATATAAAATAAAACAGATTTTTTTTTCAGTTATAAATGAGTTTTAAAAAATATTTAAATGATACAAACGTTTCTTTCGGACGTTACATCATGTTATTTGCATATAAAATTTTATGTAATTTTTCGTCATTCGAATTTGAATCGTATCTACTGATTAGTATTCGATAGTAATATCGAAATTTGTATACGTGCTAGCCTCTCTACTATATCGATTTTAAGCACAACATTTTTTAAAGTTTAAAAAAAAATAACAAAATAAATTTTAGATAGTATCAAATTTAGCATAGCAAGGACAAATGAAGGATACCAATTTTTGACTTCAATAAAACAGTACTTTAGTACTGAACTTTTTGACACACATTAAAAACCAATTTGGATAAAACTTTCACTTTTAATCGCATTACTAACAATTATTATTATTACATTATTTATTAGCTTATCCTTATCGACACTACGTGATACTAAGTAAATATCTAAACAATTAAAAGGTAGATTAACATAAATATTTAGTTCAAGTTCATTTCGTTTAATAATAATGTTTGTTGCAACGAAATGCCCTTACACTATCAAATCAAGGGTTCCGTCGAGGAAAATCGTAGCGCGCGGGCCGCATACTAACAGCGTCCTAGGCGTCGCCGTGAGGCAACAGCTGGCAGACCAAGCTGCAGGTAAATCTCTTGGACGTTTCAAGTATAAAACGTGCTAGGTTATATTTTACGAAACATTTATCTATGTGTATGATCTACAATTCAGTAGCCAGGTAGGCTTAGGGAACCCGGGAACCTAAAGTTATGACACTCCATACATGTTCATATTAAGATATTTCCGTTCCACTTTTGCCTCTTTACTAGAGCATTTACATATGTATAGTTTTTAATTTTTCGTAGTATACAGAACCACGGGATATAATATTAGAATAGTGTACAAACTTCAAGTACGTTATCTATAGGAGGAAAGTGACATTTGTTATTTTTATCTGTGAAAATGTTACAATTTAAGTGGTTTGCTACATATATGTATAATAGTTTTGACACGGCTTCTGAACATGGCAACGTACCAAACCAGATATTTTTTGATATATTTAGATCTTTGGGTAAATGTATTTTTATCGTGGTATACATTATTAGTTGCAGACACTCCGTTCTCTACTTTCTCCCAAATTTTCGAAACATCTCGTGCAGAGTGACGGATCTAAACTAGAACCTACAGGCATCTCACGACGGCATCAACTCAACAAAGAATAAACTAAAGATAATTATATCTAGGTCTTAACATTCAGATCCACTACGCAGTTAGCCGAGGCATGACAAATTATACATTTCAGATACATTTATTTTTTTATACCTTCTCGTATTCTATTTAAAATTAGTTCCCAATTTATAATAGCTTAATAGCAACGAAATCACCTTGAAATTTTTAAGACCGGAAAAATGTTATAGCCAATTAGTTACAAAGTAAGTTAATAATAGCTCGATACATGTAAATAAAACAATTATAAAGACCATTATCTATTCTATCTATATCAATATTATTAAGCTAGAATTTGTTTAGTTCATCGTGCGAATCTCGGGAACTGCGGGTTTCAATTAAAAAATCTGTTTGTGTTGGATAGAGAGCATTTACAGAGAAAAGATATATTACTAATACAAATAAAAAAATGTCAAATCGTTCGTCCACTGCACGAAGAACTCAGATTTTGCGTTTTCCACTTTCAGTTCAATTTCGCGACAAGCTGAGTATCGGAACCCAACGCCGCGTACAACGCAATTAAATGCAATTATTTTTTATTAAATACAATAGCCACTTAGGTAACGAATGTAAAAAAAGTAATATATTTTTATTACCTTGACCACGAGATATAATCGACCCACATTCCAAGCGCACAGTACTTAATAGAAAACGCTACATTTTTCTTTAAATAATAGCTTATCTAAACAACCTGCGTTAGAAGGTCGAATTAAGCTGCGATAAAGACTATATATAAATAAAGTATATTTTTTTTAATATTAAAATTGCAATAAATACGAGTACAAAAAATATGAAGGTTGTAATTTGTATGAATGCTCATAAATAATACATAATTCAACATATTATTTTTTAGAAATAAAAAGTAAATATCAAAAATATATGTTGGTTTTTTTATTAAATTTATTTTAAATGTATATTACCAAGTAATGCAATATAGGTATAATAAACATATTTCTTTAATCTATATATATAAAAGGACTTGTGCTGACTGACTGAGGTAAGACGCACGCAGAGCCGTAACCGCTGTGCGTAGAAACGTGAAATTTGGGCAGATGTTTATGTTCATATTCTGGACATCCACTAAGAAGGGAATTTGAAAAATTTTAACCCTAAAGAGATGAAATAGGGGTTGAAAGTTTGTATGGAAAAAAAAATTAATCTGTACCGATTTTTATAAAATTTGAAATTCAGACTTAAAAATATTTCATTGAACACGTGTTTCATGGTTTTTAAGAATTCACCCCCTAAGGGTTCAAATAAGAGGTTGAAAGTTTATATGGAAAAATCTTTAAATTGCCACCAATTTTTATAAAAATTTAAATTCAGACTGTTAAAAATATTTTATTGAACACGCATTTCGTGGTTTTTCACTCCTAATAAGCGGGCGAAGCCGTGCGCGCCCTCTAGTATAACATATTATTTCGATTACATTTTGTCTCAATTCCTAGCGAAAATATAACTTTTTACTTTCTTCAAAAACATTTAGGATTTTATATTTGTTGATTACGAGATCACTTTCCGCCGATTTCGGAAGGAGCTTAACGCCGCCCTTTGCCTCGTTACCAGAGCGAGGAAATAAAAATGCTACCACAGGTATCACTCATATTTATTAATATGTTCTAAATATAAACATTAATAAATAATATAAAATATATTAATAATTACAAAAACAATTATCTCTATCATATTGTTACCCAACGACTTATATTACAAATGCATCCTGTATATTAGAAAACTTCGGTTGCCATCAAGGATGTCTCGATCACGATTAACCGAGACTCGTAATTTCGTCTCCACCTTAAATATAGCCAAGTAAAGGTCAACTTTGTTGTTATTTTTTGCCATTCTCTGTTATTTAAATGGATTTTATGAAATTGAGTACTATTTGAAACGAATATTATATTAAATAAAAAAAAAAAGATCAAGAAAATAAATACGTATTTACAAAAAATATTATTGCACAATAATATGCTAATACTTGATAATATTTAATATGCAGATACTAGTAACGTCGCATATAACAAATTGTTTACAAAACAACATTATATTTAGATAGTGTATGCTATAAATATGAACTAATGAAAGTACGCAATTATCCTTCACCCAGATTTTCATTTTCGTTATCGTGAAGCCTGAGTTTGTTATCTTATTTTTATGCGTACACCATCCAATACAAACACCTTAATTATGACCATAAGTTCCCGAGATTAGCGTGTTTAACCCAATTAAAAACAAACACTTAACCTTAAATTGTATCAATGCTTCTAAACAACATTATAAATGTTAATATAGAAGTAAAGATACTCTCATAAGTTCACAATAATTATAGGCAATACCAAAATAAGGCATAATCTCTATAGAAAACGTATCTATGCAAGAGTATGAATAATTTAAGAATACATTAATATAAAGAATCCTTCATTGGAGCACGAGAATAACGCGTGCTACCATCCAAGTCTGGCGAAAACATTGCGTGAGCTACTTGTATTGGTATTTACTTAAAATTCACACACCACTTGAAAATCATCGTGTAAATTTTAGTTTAGATTTGTTATAAAATTGCTTTATATTGATTGATCTTTAGTTGTTTTTTTTTTATTTCATTTTGTGACGTAAATAAACAAAGTGAGAAATATGGTTAATGGAATGTCGATTTAAACACATAATAACTAGTTTCCCAGACAGCTAGGTATTTTATCGATGGCCATATTAGATTATGGCGTATATGAGCTACGAGTAACAATAACATTAGATACTTGTACTTGTATCAACAAAGTTATGAAGCAAAAAGCATTTATTAGCAACAACGTTTCTTATTTAAAAAAAAAAGTAATTTTAATATAAAATAATTTAAAATAAAGTGACAACCCTGATCGAAATATATAATACAGCATGTGGAATTAGCGTCAATGAAAATAAAAACTAAATTGAAGAAATAATTATAAATTTTGTTGGAAATTTTTGTAAGCGGTTGTTAAAAAAAAAATTATAGACTTTTTTGTTTTTGTTTTACGTCTGTTGATTTATCCTCTATCAAACACTTTAAAAAACTTCTTTTTTTTAAATAAATATATTATAAATAATATTTCATTTCCGTCGATTACGAAATAATATTGAGTCTATTTTAATTAATTATAGTTTGTGGCGGTTATGGGTTCGATCACCACTCGGGATGATTTTCTCCTAAATTAATGGAAAACGAAATCCATTTTCATTTGCACCGTATGCTTAAAACAAGTGCCTACGTCGTTTTGCGGGAAAATATTGGATGTAATAGAATTTTAATTAAGAAGCAAAATAAATACACCAATAACCATTATTAAGGAATATAAAAACAACAAGGCAATCAGTGCCAGGTTGTATGAATCATATTTTATTTATATACCGACGTATGCATTTTTAATTTAATCGCACTTAATAAACTTCTAGAACTCGTATATTCCGCGTCATCTACAACTACCTGCCTAGTTATAAACTTGTATGTTTAACTATTTCCGCAATAACAGAAAGCAGAGAGTGGAGTGATAACAACTTCGTATTGTTTACACCTTTTTAAAACAGCATAAAATATAAAAATAACATCAATAATAACAATCATAAAATACGAATGCAACAAAGCCACACAGAAAAAAACAACAAGTTTTTTTTTATTAAAGTGAATAATATATTTTTTAATATAAATATATTTTTTTTTCTATAACAAATTGATTAGACGATATCAGACGAAGGCTCACACGTATTGCTTTTGGTGCAAACAACTGATAAGGGCACCGCATCCGTCGAAATTTCACCGTTAGAAATTGTTCTACATACCTACTGATTGCATTAATGTAAACGGGTTACCTAATAGATACTTTATAATTAGTAAAAATGTTAAATAATAGGGTAGGCAGAAGGAACCTAGTGTTAAGACATTGCGTTCCCTACTTTCCGCCGAATTCCGGAGACATTACGTTTTGAATAACGGAACTGAACGCCGCGCTTTCTCTCGTTACTAGAGCGAGGAAATGAAAATAATTCAGTCCCTGAAGCGGAATGAAACCCACGTTGCTTTTACAGTCAACTCAAACATCATGATGTGTAGAAGTTGAGAAACTAAGCTAAGTTTGATACCTATAAATCACTTTTACATACACTTAAATATTATTTTTTGTTTGAAATATAACAAATACAATTAAACAACATAAAATTTTTGTGAAACAATCGCAAGTTGACCTTCGACTGCCATTTTCGGATATCATTTCATTATTTTAATTAAGCAAACATTGTTATAAAAATATGTCATAAAAAATAATATTACACTATTATAATTAACAGATAATAAAAAAAATGTGTAAAAATATATATATTTTTAATGTTGAAAAAAATTGTTAAACGTCTAAATTTAGTTTTCCATTAACACATAAATTTGTACATGGAAATTGAATTAGTAACCAATCGTTAAAATCATAAATTAGTCCCGTTTAAGGAAATATTATTTTATACATGTAATGCGGGCCGCATAGAAAATTCTATACAAAATTAACCGAAACAAGCCACATATTATGTTTAATAGTACAATAAAACAATTTTAACAAAAAAAATCCGACTGCAGACACGAAACTAAAAAGTAGAGTTATTCGTCCATTTGTCGCGCGAAAAAAATAATTTTAAAATTTATATATTTTTACTAAAATTTAAGATTTATATAAATTGACACACACAGGAAGCACTAGCTTTTAAATAAAATAATAATAATCAAAATCAGTCCAGTCAAAACTTTCTGAGGAGACAAACATAAAAAATAATCTAATTTTCGAACGAAGCTTTTTATTTTTTTAAATACTGCCAAGAATTGACAGTAATTTATTGTGAGAATGCCAAACTGTATACACATATATAATCTGTGAAACTAAATACTTTTCTAAATTATTACGTCGCAAATTCGTTACAAGCTTATCAGTTAACAATCGTGTATAAATAGCAAGTTATCACTAACATTCACTTTTAATAGAATGAAAAAAAAACACGTATAAGATTCTAATTTGATAACGCCATTTGACAAAAGATATTCGACACGACGAAAGAAAGGAAAAGTCATTAATTTTCATACGACGTAAGTATGATAATGAAGAACGTATTTAACTAATAATATTATATTATATATAGGGATTTTTATTCTAGTAAATATTTTTTCGTTATATCAAGATATTTGGTTTAATCTGTTAGCCATTTGAAGCAGTCGTGAGTGAGTGAACTTACGTAGAATTTTTACAATTACAGTATCCCGTGACGATTCCTCCCACACACTCTAATTAAAGAATTTAGGTAGGTAGGTACCCAACATATTTTTCTAAAGCTGGACACCGGCCATTCTGACATCACATGATATGATTTCGACTTACCTTCATGTCGTCGAGCATATCGCAGGCCGATATGAGGGAGGCGGTGTCCGGAGTCACTTTGATGACGCCCATCGTGGGAGCTGACACGGAGGACCGAGTGGACCGTTTACGTGACAATAACTCCAACAGTTCAAGACAATGTTACAATTATTCAGTTGTAACGAGTGGCGCGTGGTTTGTTTTTAGGACAACGCGCGAGACGTGCTCACGCAGTGACCGAGCCGCGCGGACTGACGCCAAACTCTGCAACTTCGCGGGCCGAGTGAAAGGGTCGTGACGTCACGCGCCCCCCTCTCTCCACAACCTGTTGCTATATCTTCTGTCTCTCTCCCTCCCGCGCTCCTCCGATATACCCGTCCTTGTCGTAAATGACAGTTGCGTACGTTGTGAGTACGTTAATTATTTATCGTTGTATAAATTTTAGCGCATTTTTTTTGTAATGGCTGAAGGTCACGAAGCAAAAGTAAATGCTGTAGACTGCTTAATAACTCTAAAATTATTACTAATTGCGGTGAACGTCGATGATAGATATGATTACAGATTTAATATAAAAGAGATTTTAAAACAATTAAAATTCATTTCAAAACAGTCCGTTGTGACGCAGTAGCACAAGCAGTGACTGTAAGCGCCACAGTTGTTAGTTCGATTCCCCGCTCGGGGAAAAGTTTCGCCACTCAACACGCAATGCTTTGAGATTTCGGCGGAAAGTGAAGAACGGAGTTTCTTAACATTAGTTACTCTCTGCCTTCCCTGCCACATGCTGGATATAGCGTGAAGCTGTAAAACATTTTAAACTTTCATATTTTGGAATTCGTAATTTATTATATATTTAAAATATGCAACTATAGTTATTAACTTATTATACTAGTATGCATTTGCGTATATTCCACGATAAATACTAGATAGAAAAAAAAAATTAAACTGATATAGAATATCGTATTTTTTATATATTATAATTATTGTATATTGTTATACAGCAATTGTTGTTGTATAACAATAATTACAACATAAAAATATATATAAGAAAAAACATAGCAATAAAATATAATAAACTCTTCAACAACAATATAAATATAGCCAGATATAATTATATCAGTATAATACTTTATTAATAAGTATATGAAATAACTTAATTTAGTCCTTTCTATACAATATTATTGTTGTATACAGTTGTGTATTACAAAAGGTTTAAATTATTAAGAAATTTCATTATTTTTATTATAGACGGAAAGAATAAACAATGAGAATTGTGAACAACATGTTTAATTTGATTTTAAAATGACGTTACTGTGTATTGTATTGAAATTAAGACAAATTCAAAGAAATATCTGCATGTTTAATACTACATAATGCTTTATAACTATGGATTATTGACCAGTCGTGGCGCAGGGGAACACGCGTGTGACTGCAAATGCGACAGGTTGTGGGTTCGATTCCCATTCGAGGATTTCATTTTTTCACTCTGTTGTCGAGGTAAAGTGCGGCGTTGAGTTCCGGCCACTCAACACGTAATGGCACCAGAATTCGGCAGAAAGTGGGGAAAGGAAGTGTCTTAACGGGAACTGAGTGTGTTAACAATATGTTCCCGGGCTTCCTCTGCCTACCGTGATATGTTCAGGATACAGCGTGAAGCTGAATTAAAATTGTTGACGTTGTTAGCTGTGACTGTGAGATAAATTTTAAAGTAGGAATAATAAAATGTCCCCGATATGTATATAAAACTATAAAGTGACTGACATGTCCATAGCCTAAACCGTTAAACTTAGAATTTTATAGTTTTGCTTATAGGTTGTCTGTAGAAATTAGAATAAGTGAGCAATACCAAAGGAATTTTAAAAAATCATCTCAATTTTGTGTGAAATACTAGCCATCCTAACGCGGCGGTCATACTTTTAATATTTCTAAAACATACATAGTAAAAACAACTTCGGTTCTAAATCATAAGTGACGTTCAAGTGAGACTGTTATTACGAACGTCCTTCACCTTTCATCATGTACTGTAAATTGTAACTTACACAACACCAGTCGTCACAGTCTAATTTAGTCGAGGGTCGTGGATTCGAAGCCAGTCAAATTGATAAAATGACGCAATTACAATACCTAAGCATTTTGTAATATTCACTATCACTATTTTACAAGTAAAACCAAAAGTTTGAACTTCAATAAAACATGTTTAACAAAACGTGTTGAGATTACACTTCTATAGGTATAAATGAACCTGACTTTTACGTGTAATCGACGTTATTGTTTTAAAAGTCAATTTTATTTACGTGTGGATGACATTTGAGCGTCTATTTTTGTTAAATAATTATTACAATGATTGATGGGCGCCACTTTCCGACGCCAAGAATTCGGTTTATCTTACATCAGTCATGTACTAGAATATTAGTGTTCATTACATAGTAGATATCGTATTACAAATTATACTATTCTTTAAATCCTTACCTAAACGCAGCAATATATGTATGTATGAGCGAGGTACATAAGCCACGTAAATAACTTTATTTTAGGTATCTATATAAAAAAAAATTAAAAGAATTTAAATTTACTCTAAAAGTTCCTAAAGTAGCTTGTTTTGTTGTTTTTCATATAAAATGTTAAATATACCTAATAGTTACAATGACAGCACAAAAGTACTGATAATGATAATTATATTTTTAAATTGGAATAAGGAAATGAAGAGGTAGCGTTATTCATCTAATTTAAAAATAATAACATTATTGTCATTTTTAAAAATATATATTCAGCATATTGATCGTACTACAATATCTGGTAACCATAATAATCTTATGAGGAAACAATTAAAGATTTATAAGTATATTTGTCTTCGTTTTTGATAATTATACTAAAAATAAAAATATTAAGATAGTAAACTCACTTTATTGAAAAAAAAACACGTTCGTAACAAATTTTTATTTTTTAATACAAAGTTTTTTTTTAACTTCAATGAAAACATTAAAATACTTATTTAGAAAACGTATTAAAATTTGAACATAGCGGGACTTATACATACGTTTTCTAAATAAATATTTTTTTTTCCTAAGTGTGGAATAACACTATAAAAAATGTTAGAAAACATTAAATATTTTACTTCTCCAGGTGAGAATCGAACCCGCAACCGTCGCGCTTACGATCGCACGCATTGTGCCATCAAGTATACTAAACTGTCACCTGTCAAATTGAATATATAAAAGGAAGAGTTAAGTTAGGATGTGGCCGAATGGTGTACAGCCTTGGCCCGCGATAAAACGAAAGTACACTGGATTAAAAAGTAGGTCACTGTTGAGTCAAGGTGAGGTGTGTGCTGCGTGACTTATTCATGTTTTTGTTTTGATTTTGTTTATTAAATTGACTCTAATTGCAAGTCAAAATAAACATTTTATAAATGTTACGCTTATGAAACTATATGTCTTGACTTTTAGGGATCCGTACTCAAATATAAATAAAATGGAACCACCGAATAGATAAAAACTGTTAGAACCTTATAGTTGCATTGCAGTTCATTCCATACACCATTAATACGTACGCCCGCAAACCTAAGTTTGTCAACTTTCATAAATTGTACTTCCCGTTGACCTACAATCCTGATCCTGAATTGGTAAGAAATGGTCGGTGTGCGAACCCGATTCGCACTTGACTCGTTTATTGTTTCTTTTTTATGCATATTATTTTTTTCAATTACAAACTAATATCAAATGATGAATCAATGACTTAATAACTTTTCAACAATAAAAATGCTGCGCCACGACTGGCTTGACGCATGGCTTAAGCGGAACAGAGTGTAAAAATAAAAATAAAGTTACATCGCACGACGATATGTACCTACTACCAAAATAAACAAAAAAATATACTTATCTTTTACCATCTAATACGTCAAGCAATAAATATAAGATGCCTTGACTTTTCTATAAACGTAAAGTTTGTGTATTATTTTGTTAAATTCTGACGTTGTTTCTTGAGTGATGGAATTTTACGCCGCGCCTAATGCTAATGATTGCCAAGATGAGAAAATGAAAATCATAGGAATAAAAAAACGGGAATAGAGTAGAAATCGAATCCAAAACGACCGCGTTAGAGTGTCGTATAATTTAACGATATTTAAACCCTAATTGTTATTTCTTTTCTATACTTTATTAATTTTTTTTCTTGTCGCTATAATATAACTTAGTTCGAATACTTCACTACGCTAAATCCCGTACACGTGGAACGGTTTAATGGATCACGTCTATCCCGACGTATTTCGCCTCGTTTTTTATTCCTTTAGAACACCTAAATACCTTCTAATGGTTGTTAATAGTTGGTAAATGAATATTAATCTACAATCTGTGATATCTGTAATCTGTAATTAATAATGTAAAGCTGAAGATTTTGTTTGAACTACTAGTTAAAATTGATGATAATTCTTTTTGTGTTGTATAGTTCATTAATCCTGGAACGCCAAAGGCTGTATTACAGCAGCTTAATCGTTTCAGTGCAACCTTCTCATTGTACTACAGTAGGCAGAGAGTAAGTAGGGGAAACCTAGTGTTAAGACACTACGTTCCCCACTTTTCGCCAGATGAGACATTACGTGTTAAGTGAAGTAACTTATTGACGTGCTTTGCCTTTCTAGCAGAACCAACTAACCAAAAGGAAAATATTAATCAATAATAACTAATTTCCAAGATAGGGAACCGAACCCACAACAGTCACGTTTACAGTCACAGGCTTGTGCCACTGTGCCACGACAGCCTCAGATTAATTTGTCTATTAAATTGAATACCACAATATGATAAAGTTCAATAATATTGCAACCTTTGAAGTGTGATTAGTGTTACAGTAGTTATATTTGTGATATATTTCATCATGCACAAGAATTCTATATATTTCACAATTTAACGAGTAATGATATGACATTACGTTTACTTAAAATGAGCGATAGTAGGTACTTCTATCATATTACGCCACTGTAGCGCAGTTGTACGACCACACGTGATGGTCGTGGCTTCAAACGATACTTGAGATTATGTTTATATTTGTAAATGTGCAGATAGTGGAAAATAGTATAGCTTCACGCTGTATCAAGCAGTGACAGAGTTCCTAGTGTTAAGACACTCCGTTTTCCACTTTTTGAGACAAATTGAGACGTATTGAAAAGCGGAACCAAAAGCTGCATTTTATCTTGTTACTAGAGCAAGCAAATGAAATAATTCATTACCTCAAGTGAGAATCGAACCTACAGCTGTAACTTTCACAGTCAGACGTTGTGATGGCTTCAATAGAATAGAATAATTTATAATTAAGCTCTCTTCGCATTAAGTAGAGAGAGAGAGAGAGAGAGAGAGAGAAAAGGGAAATTTTCATTACGAGTATGGCTAGTTCGTACCGTATTCGTATAATGTGTCATGCAGGACACATGCAACAACATGCAACTACAGGAAACTTAGTCAATTATTAAATTAATTACTTAATTGATTTAACATACACTTCAACTGACTACTTTAAAAAGAATTTACAAATCACTGATTGACTTACAAAATAATTATTTTAAGAAAAATATTAAACAAAAAACTAATATATATTCAATAAAAATATGCAAAAATATAAATTTTAGGATAGTGTCCACGTATCCGGTTGCAGGTTATATCAGAGTACGATTCAAGGAGAGAACACTCGTAAACTACGCTGTGCACTATATTATTTATTTTATAGCCTATAATATAAACGTGCTGATGCATTACCAACATTGATACCAGGTGGTAAGGTTCAAAATCCTTCCATCACAGGTATTCCATAGAAAGGTGATGTTTTATAGCGATTTGATCTTTGCTTTAATGACATAAGACATGTTATAGGATAGACTTACGCACATACAACAACAACGTACGACGTCCTTGACAGGGCCGGATTGTTATTGTAACGCGGATACGACGTTGCTGGCGCTACAACGAAAGCTTGGACTTTTGTAAACGGATCTAATTAATGAATAATGAAAATAAAGTTGGAGCAAGTATTTCCTTATTTTTTTGTTTCTTTTTTTATTTTTAGAAGAGATAAACTAATATGTCACTTTATTTACTGTCACGCTTTATCCCGCTATGTGGTGGGGTAGGCAGAGGGAACCTAATATTTTAACACAACAAAACACTCTGTTTCCAAATGTTCGCCTAGTCTTCAAGACATTGTGTGTTGACTTGTATAGTGGCTTACCTCAATGTTGCGGTTCGTCTTTGTTTCTACAAGCCTAAAGTTATAGCAAAACTAACAATATTAAACAAAATTTTGGCGTTAACAATATAAGGCACATTAAACGTTATACTATTGACAGAATTAGATTGTTATACTGATACGCCATTGCTGGCGTTTCAACGAAATCTTGGACGACGGTTTTATGAAAAGATCTGAATGATTTATTTAGAAGAGATGACCTATTATGTCACTTTTTTAAGTCCTGTAGTCCAATCTAGTGTTAAAGCACTCCGTTCCCCATTTCCTGGCCAACTTTTGGATAGATGTGACGAACATACGAGTTACTTTATGGTATGGACCCTCGCCCACGAACACTCTGTGACACTAGAGGCGCGACATCTGTACTGCTTATGCAAGTATTTCCTCGAATTTTTATTTTAGGTACCAACACTTTCCTTTCTTATCAATTTGGTTGTGTGCCTGTTAGTTTAGTGGTTAGATATCAATTGTTGGTAGATTGTGGGTTTGTCCCAAAGATATTGTGAAATAAAAATATTGAATTGCACTTGGCGACGCGTCTATAAAGTACCGCATACGCCCGGATTATCCATATGTATTGGTTTTTTTTTAAATCAAAATACTACTCTTTATTAAAAAAAATTCTATTTATATATAATTACGCAAAAAATTGTAAAAAAACCGATATATTCGAGTGCAAAATATATTTTATTTATAAATTTAATCAGCTTATATATTTGAGTATGAGATATTCCGATAATCTGTTAATCTTTGAAATTATTGAAATTATCATATCATACATCGTGGTCTTATGATGTATTACAGACTGTCCGAGTATAATATTGGCATGTATATTTGCAATTAATAAAAACATTCTGCTGAGGCTAATCGAGGTGCAGGGGCACAAGTGTCCTGTAAACGCAATAAGTAATGAGTTCGATCCCCACTAGAAGAAATGAAATATTTATTTATATGTATATTTTCATTTCTTCGCTCTGGTTGTGAGGTAAAGCGCGGCGTTGAGTTCCGCCACTCAACACGCAATGTTTATAGAATTCGCTGGAAAATAAGAAATGTAGTATCTTAACACTTACTTACCTCTGCCTACTCTACCTAGGGGTAGAGTAGCAGTAGATGTGCGGGTATTGTTAAGAATTTTATTTTCTGTAGAGGAAATCGAATCCCCTGTCGCGTTTTCCATTTACATTAAATGAAATAATATATTGATTGTATACGTATTTTAATTTAATACGAACTTTAATTGCATATTTCCGTCTCATCTCATATGGCTAAGAATGGTAGTATTATGACACTATCCTTCCTCATCTTAGTTAATAGGATGCTATTAAAAATATTGAATATCTTTTTATTTTATTAAGTTTTAAGATATTACATAAATACTATATTCATAGTATGTTTGTTTGTGCGTTTATCTTCAGATTTTTAGTAAACTAGAACGAGAACTTTTTGATTTAAATCCGTTAGAAATATTCTAATTTAGAAAAATATTCAAGGTTCGTGAAAATCGGTTCAATACTTTTCGAAATATGAACATTCCTGTAGAACATATTAAGACATTTTTTCTGTTCAGTTGAAAGGCACTTAAAGTCGGTGAATTTTTTCAAATTACTTTTAAGCATATCTTTAAATGTCCACATTACATTAGAATGTTAAAATAAAGCTATAATTACTACTAAAATTTATTCATCACAATGTATAATAGGTTGTCTATCCTCAAACAGGATCTAGATTGTAGGCATAAAGTAACCTTCCAGCACAATCTAGGGCAGAAATTATCTAACTGACATAATTTGCAAGCGGAATTTTCGTTCTTGGCATTGTAAACCTGATATGATAATGGACACTGTTAACATTGATAGTGGTGGTAAATAATAAAATGGTAAGTACTCGTACTAAACTATTTATTTTTGATTTGTACTGCTTTATGATTGTATTATCTTAGTTTCTTTTTTTAACTTCACGCTGCATTTGGCACATTGCTGAGTAGGCAGGGGGAACCTAGGAATCTAGTGTTAAGACATTTCATTCCCATAAATATACTTCCGGTTTCAAGTTTCCACTGAATTCTGGAAGTATAGCGTTTTGAGTTGAAGAATGTGAAGTAAAAGAAAATATTAAATATTCCATTTCCTTGAGTAGAAATCGAACACACAACCTGTTGCGTTTACAGTTGCTTGGCCTTGTATGACTACGCCACGACTGACCTCGAGGTCTTTTTTATCAAATATCAAAATTTTGCGTCTTCGTTTGCCTAAATCACGGTTTAAAAATAGCTGAACCCATTTTAATAGTATTTACGCAACCAGAACAGGATCATTCAGTGAACCTTTCTAGATTTTAATCTAGATTCTGAGATATTTTAAATGCGCAAACTGAAAAATGTAGGTATTATTTCCTTAATACCCGACTGTGTTAGTAGGAAGGTATTGTTTTTCGACTATGTGTTTGTACGTAGGTATGTATGTATGTATGTCTGGTTCTTTGGAGTGCCCTATCTTATATATAAGATATCGGTGAATTTACCCGAATTCGGGCAGTGAAATAGGCTATATTAATTGAAATGATGTCCACGAACAAAATATAAGCAGCCGAGTTTTTTTTGTTTTTATAACAATTACTTAGTAAAAAACACCAAATAACGTCTTATATCAAAAGACACAAAGAAATGGCAATCTAGCTAGAACAAAACAAGAAAACCTTTATACTACTAAAAAGGTATTTATTTGGTGCTTAGAAAAGTACATTTACGCTGTGTAAATATATTTCTGAAGTATATATGATAACAATGTTGTTGGGACTGGGTTTTATAAGTTGTAGCTTTTACTTTAAGTTTTGGATCCTTGGCGGCCAGTCGTGGCGCAGGGGTTCAAGCGTATAACTCTAAACTCGACAGGTTGTGGGTTCGATTCCGACTCGGGGAAAAAATATTAAGTATTTTCATTTCTTCGTTCTGGTATCTAGGCAAAGCGCGTCGTTGCACTTCAGTTCCTCCACTTAACACGCAATGTCTTCAGAATTAAACCGAAAGTAATGGGCGGAGTGTCTTAACACTCCCTCTGCCTACCCCTGATCACTTAACTGAAATCTGTAAATAGTATTATATATTTTTGGAAACGAGTCATGGATAGACAATAAAACAAAAGTCTTATAATTCTTCGCTTACTTTTAATACCCGTAAGATAGATATAGTGTTAATATTTTAGTATTAAAATTGGACACCACTATAGAGCCTTGAATGCTAGCCCAATGTATCCGGTTACAAGGTCTGTAACTAGGCCAGCTCCGAAACTCGAAACTATTGGGTTACATGAAAAATAAAACTCGCACAAGGAAAAGGTTTCGCTTCAATTTTTTGGTTTTATATATTCTTTTATTTTGCGTTATTATTTACTAGCTTTTGGATCTGGCTCCGTCCGTGGCTCTGGCCAAATAGAACCTATCGATAATTTGGCATACCTACCTATGTATCTACCATGTTTTTTTTTCAGTTTCACGCTGTATCCCGCGCACAGCATGGTAGGCAGAGGGAACCTAGTGTCAAGACCCTCCGTTCCCCACTTTCCGCCAATTTCTTGAGGCATTGCGTGTTGAGTGGCGGAACTCAACGCCGCGCTTTCCCCTCGACACCAGAGCGAAGAAATGAAAATATAAATGAAAATAAATATTTCATCTACTCGAGACGGGATCGAACCCACAACCAGTCGATTTACAGGCACTCTTTGTGCCCCTGCGCCACGACTGCCCTCAATATACCATGTTATATTTATAGTAATCTATGGTATGTATCAATAAATTGAAGACACTACGCGAAAGTTTTCAAGTTCTCTAATTTTTGCTATATTTTTAATATTACTTCGTTTCTATTATTTTTGTATACATAATCTATGTATCCAGTACAAAATTATATTTTTTATGCGAACCAGTAGTTCTTGAGATTATTGTGTTCAACCAAACAAATACTTTAGCTTTATAATATTAGTATAGAAGTGCAGATATGGTACGATATGATTTTATATTTTAATTAAATTTGAAAATGTGTAATTTTTAAGACTGATTTATTGATTTTGACGTGTTAAGTCATGAAATCTATACTTTAAAGTGAGGCTAAAACCGACTATCATTTTGAAATAGAACCGACACTTTGAGAAATAGAAAAAATGAAAAATATGACTTATATCGACTTTTGTTTTGTTTTTAAAATAGCTTACCAATTTTTTTTATTTTTTTTATTCGACAACTTTGAATATTACGTTAACACAATATCAAGTTAGCTTTGTTATATTTGTGTATTGTTTTTTAGCGAGGATAGTTTTTCAGGGCACAGTGTCATGAAAATTATGAACGTCGAAGCTGTCGTGGCGCAGCGGTATAGGGTATAATTGTAAACGCGAACGCGAGTTGTGGGTTCGAACCCACTCGGGGGAAACTTTTATTTTCTATGTCTCGAGTGTAAGTTCTTTCTACCTACCCTGCTAAATGCAAGTAACAGCGTGAAAAGAATCATTTATAATGTTTCTAATAACCTTGATAATTTTAGATATTAATCTAAGTAAACAAAATTAGATAAATGTATTTATATTTTTACTATCTATTTGTTTGTGTGATAAAGTATTATTATCAATCACACTCCAAAAATAAAAAATAAAACGAATGTAATGGGATTCGAGCGCGAAGTTCTTTGCTAAACTTTTTAATATAAAGATACTTTAGTATATGAAGAAGGCTTTATGTGGAGAAATTTCTTAAAATACCATGGATACAAAATTGCGGCGTAGGTATAAAAAACCACGTGTTCAGACACTCCGTTCCCCCACTTTCCGTTCAATTTGAGATATTACGGGTTAAGTGGCGGAACTCCACGCCGCTCTTTGTTTAATAGAGCATTGAAATGAAAACAGATTTATATTTAATGAATGCCTCGAGTGGGAATCGAACCCAGAACCATTACATTATTAATTAACTCTCAACCTATTCCTTGGTCACCAAGTCAGTTATATTGTAAATAAAACAATTACAAAATTAAATTTTTAAGGATATTCGATTTTGTTGTGTAACGCAACAAAGGGAAAAACAAACAAAAAATGGCATATTTGTTATTAGAATCGACTACGCCCACACCGTCCGGCCGTGACTTTCAAACGTGTGATACGCGAAATGATTTGATAACAACTGATAAGCCTCGATGACTTGGTAAACAAAAGTTGTTATATGTCCAAGGCCACCGAAATATTTTGCTTATACTTTATACAGCTTTACGCTGTATCCCGCACACTACACACACAGCAGGGTAGGCAGAGAGAACCTAGTGTTAAGGCACTCCGTTCCCCACTTTCTGTCGAATTCTGGAGTTCCCTATGCCTACCCTGCTGTGTGCGGGATACAGCGTGGAGCTGGACAAAAAAAAAAGAAACTCAAACTATGCTTTATTTAGTTAGTAAGTCATTTCTTTTAGTTATTATCGAAACTAAAATTTGTTTAGTCGCAATTGTATACTCGTAATTTTTTTAAGAATTTCTACACAAAGCCTTTCGAGGATATTTTCTTAAATAAAACCAAACCATTCAACTTCGAAAAATGAATTTAAAAGGACTTTATGAAAGTTATTTAATATTAAAACCACGTCCATATCTTATTGGCGGTATTATTTTCTATATAAAGAACTTAAACAAGAGCAGATTAAAGGATCGGCAAGGGAGGTCACTCTAGCTCATCCTTGATTCTGAATCAAGGATGAGCTAGAGTGACCGCAGTACGCTTAAAACATAAATAGTATATACTCTACCGAAAAATTACCCCAATTTTGGTCTATATTTTTTCCTATTCTTTGATCTATATTTTCTCCAGTTTTTCTCTGCCTACCCTGCTGTTCGCGGGATACAGCGTGAAGCTGATTTGTTGGGCATAGGGGACCGGTGTGTGAAGACATTCCGTTCTACATTCCGTCCAATTTTTCAGATAACGTGTATTGAGTGACGTAATTTATCGCCGCGTTTCGTACCGAGAACGAGGAAATGAAAATAATCCATTTCAATTAGTGAAGAATCGCATCGTTGCGTTAACAGTCAGACACTGCGCCAATTCCAATATTTAAATTGACATGTAGCATTCACGATTAAAAGTTAATATTAAATTAACAAAATTAAAAAAGAAACCTAAAAAAGTGCTTATTCATACATTACATTGGTAGCATTTAATTTTGCTGACGCCTCTTACTTTGCTTTTAAATTAAACATATGGATTTGATAACAACTAATTGCTTAATACGCTTTGTCACTATCCTTGATAATGATCAATAGGGTTCCGTACCCAAAGAGTAAAATAAGACCCAATTAATAAGAGTCCGCTGTCCGCTCCTGATGATGTATTTCTGTTGTGGCTATAACAAAATATACTAAAAAACAGAATAAAATAAATATTTAAGGAGACTCCCATACAATAGACATAATTTTATTGACGTGAATCTGAGTTTTTGCAACGGTCATGTCCAGAACATAGCTCATTCGATACAACAAGTATGTCATTGCAATATTTTAAAAACAATTTAAATATGACAATGGGCGAAAAGATTATTTAGACACTTTAATTGCGTGTATTGAATTTTTCAACGAGGCAAAACGCGGCGTTGAGTTCCGCCACACAACGTTATATAGTAGTATAGTCTATCTTGCTATGTGAGAGCTCAAATAGGTTATTGTTGCACTAAATTAACTGTTTAGCAAAGTGACCAGGTATAACCTAACGTTCTGTTTTTTATATACCTATAATACAGTCGTAGCTCCACTTTGCGACTATTGACTTTAAGTTCTGTTCTTTTCTTTTCTTCTTTTCAGCTTCACACTGCATCCCACACACTGCAGGGTATCTGGGAACCTACTGTTAAGACACTCCGTTCCTTATTAGTACACTTCCGTTCCCCGCTTTTCGCCGAAAAGGAAGTGCTGTTCTTAAATAATTACTTTAAGACCAAGTGAATTTAAAATTTAAGATGTAATATTTCTTTTTTCAAATTAGAGACTATTATGTCATAAGTTAACGTTTTTTGCTGACTTAATTTCAATTAAAGTTATTAAAAATATTGCTACGTCGGATGTATTTTTGAAAGGATTTCTAAAAGAACCTATCTTAGTATAATTAAGGAAAAAACTGTCTGTTAGTTTATTATAATATTTTATTTCAATTAAAAAGAGATCGAGTGAGGCGACTACTAGTACCAGTATTGTAATATGGTATAGTAAAAGATAACTTAATCTCTCACTCCGTTTTCAATTTCCCGCCTGTGTTCGATAAATTGCGTGTTGATTGGCAGGAATCAACGCCGCGTTTTGTCATAACAGACAAAATAAAAGTGGAGTCATTAAATTACTTTATTGTTTCGAGTAGAGATCTATCTCTATCACGACTTCAAAGAACGTCTACATTTTTTTTTCAATCTATTTATATTTAGGAACTTTTTAAGAAAATAAAATTTAAAATGTTATGCCCATCATTTTCCCTGCGGCGTTGAGTTCCGCCACTCAATGTGTCTTGTTTACACTATTTAAAATTACAAACAACAACAAACAACATACATTCTTTAGTTAGACGAAAACACCGTGAATTACACCGTGAACTCCGTCACCTACAAAGCTTAGTTGAAAACGGAGAAAGGTGAAAAAAGAAGTGACTCCTTTCTTTTTCTACGTCATAAAATCTCATGAATACGTGAATACAAAAGAAAATAATTTTAAAGTATGATAACTTTTAAAAGAATACTTCCAAGTTAGTGCGCTATTTTCACAAGTTTCGTATTTTCTTTATTGCACTTACGTAGCACTGAAATATAAAAAGCTGTTGAGAACATAAATGATGTGGAGTTGTACATTTAAATGAATGAATATAATTTTCATTTTATAATATTTTCTAAAATATTTATTTAAGCGCTCGATCCAATTATTGTTTTAGCTTTACGTGACTCCGTTTCCTTTAAGACACTTCCGTTTCCCACTTTGTGTCGAAATCTCTAGGCATTTCACCGAGTGGAGAATCGAACCCAAAACCATTGCGTTCACAACCAAACACTATCCCACTGCACCACGAAGCCCTCAATTATGGATTGATAATATTAAACAAATCGGCATAATTAATATAATAAAGCAATTTTACGGTAGATCGCAAACAACGTCAAACAATTATGATGTCAGTAGGTAATAATAGCGCTAATTTCGTTTAATAAAGCGAAAGGCGTTGCCGAGGTCGCAGGTTCATTTTTATGTAAATATTCGTACAGAATATTCGAAGGGAAATTGTCTTGACCAACTGGCGTTTATTGAGTTATTATAATGAACAAGTTGAAACGTTTGGGCTTTCTGCTTTAGAGGTAAAAACGTGCCTATTAAATGGTAATGCTTTTTAATGAGCTGAGACGGTTGGTGGTGGCTTCCTGTAGAACTGACAATACTGACATTTTCATTTTTATATTAATTGGCGATTGCAAAGAGCTTGCCTGTGCCATATTTATCAAAAATATTTCTGAAGTACGAGATAAAATGATAAAATTATCTTTCTCTGTTCCCATGTGCAGCGGCATATTTGTTTATGAATAGATTATGTTGAGATTATCTGCTCAAAGCTTTCAAACATGTGATAGATTGTTAAATTAGAAATGTGAAGCGGGATTTGAACCTATACCTTTTGAAAACCGTACAAGTGCTCGACACTGGCAGAGGTAGCCTATGGTTGAGATACTCCATTATCCTACTTTCTGACAATTTTTTGGTGTTGAGTGGCATGACTCTACGCCACTCTTCGTGGTAGACGCAGATAATTTCATAATAAAAAATTATAAAAAATATTTACATCGGAGTTTTAAATATTAAATTTCTTTAAAATGTATCTCTGACCCCCTCATGATCGATGATAAAGACGTATCATCTCTATATCTATCGCCAGATAACCGAGACTGACATCTTAATTCTTATCATATAGGTATATTTATAAAAACATAATATTTACACTCAAAACAAAACGAAGTGTTACTTAATACTGACACTACTGACATTTTTATTGGCGATTCAAAAGTGCATGTGCTGTCACGCACTAGCGCAATCACACCATAGTGTGATTGTTAATGTTCCTTTACTTCTAAAGTAAATATTCAGTATATTTTAACATTTTTATATTATTCAACAGATGGTTTCCAAGAGGCGAGAGAATTATTTTTCAAAGAGAATGTATCATCGTATGGAAAACATTTCAGATAATCAATAGTAATATTACATGAGTGTTTGGTTTTAAACCAACAATTAAATATTTCTTTAAAAAATTATGGATATGAATTTTTGTCATATGAAATTTTATAATATTAAGATTCATGATTTCGAAGCTAAGGTAACAACAATTGTTGCGGGCAACAACTAGTGACTAAATAACATTTCAAAACATTTATTTCTGTAATACGGACTGTTCCCTAGATCAATTTGACAACATCCTTAAATTTGGTTATATCAGAAAATTTTGCATAAAAAAATATGGAACATTTAGATACAAAATATATGTATTTTGAAACATACCGCACAGGATCAACAATTACATTTAAAACTTCAACCAGGAAACTGAGTAATCACCGAATGTGTAATTTTCTACGAAATCGATGTTAAAAATCGATTCAAATATTGTTTTTATATATTACCTATGCAAAAATATGCACACGCCTCGATTACAGCAGGTTATTTTAGGTCTAGATTTACTCATCGACCAATTGTAGGATATTTGGTAATTGGAAGTGGTATTAACAAAGTAATTGTTTCACTGAAATAATTAGATACAGCCAATTGAACTTTGTATCGGGCGTCGGTCGGTCGGTCGGTCGGTGCCAAGTTGTTTATAAGTCACTTAGTGTTTGCGATGATAGAGGGAATATAAGTTCGTTTGTTATTTGTCGGAATGTGGGTAACGAAATGTCTTAACTTAGGTTATCGCTACTGCAAAAAACATGGAATTCATTATTTCTACATAGAAGAATAGACAGAGGAAACAGTGTTAAGACATTTTCGTTCCCCAAATTATTCTTAGCATTGCGTGTTAAATGGCAACTCAACGCTGTGTTATTGCCTCGTCACATAGTAAGAAATTCAAAAATAAATAAATGAGCTTCTCGCTGTACCTGCGGGATACAGCAAGGTAGGCAGAGGAATTTAGTGTTAGGACATTCAGTTTTGAGTGGCGAAACTCACTTAGAGCGAAGAAGTTAAAATATAAATGTACAGTCGATATTTCAGTTACACTTTGTGCCCCTGCGCCGGCCTGAAAGGAAGGAAAGGAAAAGAAAATATTTTATCCCCTCTAGTGGGATCGAACTCACAACCGTCACGTTTACAGTCACACGCTTGAGCTCCCACGCCACGACGGCCTCAAACGCGACTTTCCGTGCTTTGTCGTGGACAATGTAAACAATTTATACTCACAATTAGTACTTGTTGTAACTCTCAGGTCAGTACTATCTGGGACCAGGCTGATATTGTAGAAAAAACATGCCTTAATTCGTGTGACCTCTCTGTTACTATTGGTGATAATTCATTTTATTGTAAAGTAATCTTCAGTGCACGTCAGAATTACTGAAGTATTTTTTTAGTGAACGATGAGCATTTTTATGAGGAGACATTTAGTGAAAAGTCACTCAGTTTTTGCTTATTGCTCACTATAGTTATGCAAAAGTCGCAAAACGTCTATATATGTAAGTGTATTAAGATCTGTAACCATGGCTTTGATCATGTTATACAGAGGAGAATCTATTGTGGAGTCACTTAAAGGTACAAGGCGAAACACAACGCTTCACTTTGTCTTAACATACCAGTGAAATTAAATGACCCAGAGTTGTGGTCGAACTCGCAATCATCGCGCTACGACGGCAATAATACATTGTTTATTGGTAAGATAAAACGCGGCGCTGGCCTTCGCCATTTAACACACAATACTCGAAAATTGGGTGGAATTTGGGGAATGGAGTTAACACTAGGTTTCACCTGTATATCTTGCTACATGCAGGATACAGCGTGAAGCTATAAAACATACATACATGTAAACATACAAATATACATATAATTGTCTTAATAAATTAATATTTATCACTACAAGAAAATTAACATACTAAAGTTCACACAACCACCAGCTTATAGTGAACGGCAGTAAAAACAAAACAACCTGACACAGCCTTGGTCAAACACTTTCACTTGATTATAGTACGCTGATAAGGACGCGGAAATAAGGAATAAACTATTTAATAACTATATGTAATATTTTTAATACGTAAAAAATATATATGATTAAATTACGCCATGTTAGATTTTGGCGATATTTTTGGATACAATTCGTAAATAGGGGAATATTCCTAATTAGATTTTATTATTATTTAGAATATAAGAAAAAATTATAAAGAAATAAATCTACTGACTGTAAGAAGTCAAGGAGTACAAAGACAGTACAGTTTAGTGCTCAGATCTCTGCGGCTGTCCCGCTAGGAATAAAACATGAAGTTAAACAATGATGCAATTGAACCTTTTAACACTGCGTTTACAGTCAGTCAGCTTATAGTCTCTCCACACACGTCATGTTAAAAAAACCGGACAAGTCGGGCTCGCCCATCGAGGGTTCCGTACAAAAATTGGAGGTATCGAGCTTTTTTCTGAAATAAGACTTAGCTTAGCCCTTTCATCTGATACCTCACTTGAACTAGCAGCTTTAATATCATATTTTTCTCCCTTTTAAGGCTATTATTTTGTGATTCACTTTATATTGTCGAAATAAGCGACCATATCTTTTTTAAAATAAATTTACAAATAGGTTTTCTTTTTCAACAAGTCATGGGGTCGTAGATCTAGGTATATGGTTTGAAT
Source organism: Heliconius erato x Heliconius himera (assembly GCA_013421005.1). Taxonomy (NCBI): domain Eukaryota; kingdom Metazoa; phylum Arthropoda; class Insecta; order Lepidoptera; family Nymphalidae; genus Heliconius; species Heliconius erato x Heliconius himera. The sequence goes on from JAATLQ010035528.1 coordinate 27,314, forward strand.
TTCTACTAGATATCTCCAAGAGATCCTGAAATAAAAGCTCTTGACTGAACGACAGACAGACAGACGGACAACAACGGACTGACAGAACTCTAAAAATGGTCAAAGAGCGGAGAACTTCTGGACTATAATGTGTTCTAGATCAATTGACTTTTGTAATAAGCAAATGAATCTAAATTGGTGACCCATTGAATCAGGAAATACAGAACTAGTCTTAGTTGCAATAGATTAATAAATACTTTAAATTATATCTGAGATCTAAATCGTTGCATATATTTTAAGCAAAAGTAAACATTTCAAGTTAAATTAAAGGTTGTATTAAATTAGTTCAACAACTTTTCACTTTCGGTTAGTATTTCTATATATACATAACTGATAAATATTAATGTTCTCTAATGATATATTCTGGCATCACGCATCTGGTATTCCGCACAAAGCAGGATAGGCAGAGGGTCTAGTCTTACCAGAGCAGAGAAACGAAAATAATTAATTCCCACGAGTGGGGATCGAATCCACAACCACTGCTCCTAAAGTAAGATGTTATTTCAATGCGCCACATTGCCGTCGCCAATTTATATAATAAAATTTAATCAACATGAACAGAAGTCAATGACCTCTTATCATTATCATTTAACGTATTAACTCCTCACACCTATTACGAATAAACAGATTGGTTTTTATCACATTATATGAATGCAGCTATAAAATTTACATATTTTTTTTGTTATTAACATCTGTTTGTAATTGGTTACGCGGTTGGTACGGTGGTTAGAGAAATTGACCCAGAAGCAAAATTCGGGTATTCAATTCTCGTCTATCAATTATAGCAGGGTAGGATGCTAGTATTTGCAAGTATAATAGAAAGTCATTGTGATATTGGGAAAGTATTAGGCTAAGCTCGCGATGGTTGTGAATTCGATTTCACTTGGAGGAATGAATATCTTTATTTTGCCGCTCTGGTAACAAGCGCGGCGATGAGTTCCGCCAACACATAATTTTTCGAAATGTGGTTGTTGCGTAGGGGGCTGCCACTGTTACACTCGTGATCAAGGAATACATATACAAAAATAGTTTAAAAACATATTTTTTAAAATTAATAACTCTAATTCATTAACAAAAGTATTTATGAATGTAGTTTTGTAAGTATTTTTTATGAACAAAACTATCTCGAAACACAGTCCTTAGAGACCATGTACATACTTATTATGTACCTATGTGTACACATTTAAAACTAAATTGCTAACTTTCATCGCTCTGTCCACTTCGATAATCCAGTTATAAAATATAAATGTATGTTGAGAGAATTTTAACGTTGAAAATATATTTTAAAATAATGTTTAATATTTTTAATAAAATATAGAAATTTTTAAAATGTTTAAGAGATAACTTACTCAGCTTATTAACTATATCTATTTATAATATTTCTTCAATCCACCTCTTTTAGGTGCATTTAGTCCCCCATATCTCATTGAAAATATAATTTGATGTAATATAGATATCCACAGATAAAAAATAATTACTAAAAACAAAAAGTAGAACTAATAAAAAATATTATCCAGAAACGTCTCTACAAATGAGCAAATATCACCTCAAAAATTAGGAAACAACAAAACATTAATGTTTTTCACAAGAAAAAAATAACAAAATAACAAGCAAATCCGAACAAAACTATTAGTACCCACAAATCACTTATGAAACCTTGAATAAGAGACTGAATTACAACGAAAGTCGACACGAAAGGTACTTTCAAAAGAGCGACACAATGGGTAACTGATATTGTATGTTCTTTTTTGTATGTACGTCTTCCTCGCGTCGTCACACTGGTCCACGATCAAGGACCAGGTGTATTGTTTACAATAGATGTGGAACTATTTTTGACTTCACAGTGGTTGATTGAAATAGTATTTGTTTTATTATTGTAGAGTACGTAGAGTAAACTTAGACGTATTGTTGTTTATTTTCTGTTTATATATTGAACTAGACGTTGATCGCCCACAAATTTGTGGGGGTGGACTTTCAGACGTGAAATAGAAAACCTTATTTTTCCGCGCCCGAAGGAATTTCGAGAAATCCTCTCTTAGGGAATAGTAGTGTCTTAATGGGAACGGAGTGCCTTAACACTAAATCTTAAAAAATATCAACTTTCTAAGTCCAATTGTTTCGATTGTGGGTAGACATCCAGTCACTCAGAAACAAAAGAGTTTTATATATACACATATTTAGAAAATATATAAATTCAAATTCAAATTCAAAATATTCTTTATTCAAATAAACTCGTATAAGCACTTTTGAATCGTCAAATGAACATGTAAACAAAAAAAAAAACAAGCTACCACCGGTTCGGAAGGCAGTTCTGCTGAGAAGAGCCGGCAAGAAACTCAACAGTTGCTCTTTTCAAAGTCAATGGTATTATTACATTATCTGGCAGCTAACCTGCATCACATTCAATAGACATTAATTCCATACATGTT
>JAATLQ010035529.1:5136-29800 GCA_013421005.1 Heliconius erato x Heliconius himera
ACTATTCTAATACAATCTTAATATAAACAAGCGTAACAAGTACCTTCGGAAAGATCACACACAAACGTCCCGGAGAGTTCAATAAGACTGTTGCAGCCGCAGTCTGGTAGGAATTCACGGTGTAGGGGCGGGGAGGGGCCCGTACTCTTTCTTCCTCTTATTATAACTAGTTCGCAGTTATAGTGGAGAGGAAGATAGGACGCGCTCTTGGCTTATCTTCGGACGAGCTTCGAGTTATGGCAATGTTATATTGTCGAGTCTACAGTTGTCTAAATAACTGACACAAGAACAACTTCTGATGGCAAATATCTTATTAAAGCGATACCTTCTAATGGCATAATATGGAATTCTTAACACTGTTTCCTCTGAATCTCTAAAAGATTTTGGGTTCTTCACGATCACAACTATAAAGAGTTCTAACCACTAGACACATCACGAGCCAAGGCATTAAATATTAAATAATATTTTAAAAGGTGTTTGGGATATCAGTTACAACCCTCTTCACATCAGCTCTCCAGGGGGACCTCATGCTTTTTACGTGACTGTGTTGTCAACCGAGGTTTTCGCCTGTCTAACCCACTGTTGCTGTTACTTCCTCATTTTTGTTGACATTCTTTAGTCACTTTTTCTCTCGACGTGCTCGGTTTGGGCACGGCGATATACTACTTCGTTCAATATGCGGATTCGGTCAGGCAATGGCTTGGCAGGAAGGCATATCGAATGAAGAGATCACCACAGCATTTATCTTTCTTTCATTCTTCTTCTGTAATATCCACGTTTTAGAACCGTATAGAGCGTCGAAAGCAGAACTGCCATGTGTCGATACCAGAACTGCAATGGAGCTATGCTAACATTTCGCAATCATCAACGTAGCTAAGACTTTATCTCTCATGCCACTGTTTACACGCCTTGGAGACAGTTGTCCAAATACAAATAAAACAACCAACATGACATAACGTAGCCCTGTTTAACTCTCGATTGAATGTAAAACCAAGAGGAAATGCCAGATCGTGCACCCGCACTGAGTGATCTCCTTAAAGAGACTTTACAACTTGGAACAAGAGGCCACTCACCTTGTACCGGTATAATTATATCTCCCATAATTTAATTTTCACAATCCAGTAAAATTATTTTTTAAGTACACGAAACCACAAAAAAACTTCGTGCGGAGTTAAAAGATTGGATCCATATACTCCTTCAGTTCTAAAGTTTAATTGGGCCTCCCACAACAGCCTATCGGCTATTTCTAGCATTCTTCTCCCTAATATTCTGGCAAGCTAATGAAACAATGGTGCTTATTATGCCGTATAGCTTGCACGTTGACAGCGACTCGCCATTCGTCTGGAACCCTCAATCTGATTTCCAGCATAAATTGCACAGATACCATTACGTCCAAGTCATAAACATAAACATACATTTGTACGTTTACATTTATAATGTTTGTGGAAGCCGGATTGAAGATATTTCGAAAAGGAATGTTTAAAGTGTTGTTGCATGATTAAATGGACTTGGAGACATATACATATATTCTGTTATCTTATAGATATGTATGTAAATTTCAAGTAAAAGCCAAAGTAGCTTAGCGTGGCTTTGACAGTAAACGCGACGGTTGTGTATTCGAATCGCATATTATTGCACATCTGGGAAATGATTTATATTGATTTCCTCATTTTAGTTACATGACAAAGCACGGCGCTGACATCCGCCAATCAACACAAAAAGTTTTAATTGAAGATACCACGGCCGGAGGGCCAACGCCCTGATGTTAGGATATCAGAATTTCGAACGTAGGTTATCTATGTCTATCCAGCTGAACGTGGAAGGAGCTTAAATCTAAAAAAAACAAACTCCCAAACTTAAACAAAAACCAATAAAATATTATAAATCACAATAGTGAGTCCTTAACGCCAATACTATTGAATTCAATATATAAATACTACGTATGTATGTACATCACTATTATTGAAACGAGAAATATGAGAGAAAATCAAACAGAACCGACATTTATATTACTGATCATTTTGTCATTTCAATATACGCTGTTTGCGTCGTTCTTGTAGATTTAGAATATGGAAATTTGCGTTTCTCTTAGCAGCACAGAAAGATGCCAACAAGAATTACTATTAATATAATATTTTTCATCCCTCCTTCACATTCACTTCTCATCCACTATCCAGATATTCTCTGTTTAGTAGCGGAACCCAACGCCGCGTTTAGATTTACCAGACTGGCAACATGGAGAATATAAATCCCTCTGAGTGGTATGGTCAATTAACATTTTAATATTGCGTTTCCACGGATTCGAACACATAGTCTTCGTATGTAAACTTTATATTCGTCAGAAATTTCCTCAAGTGTAATACGTCGAACGAGGAAGGACAATGTAATTTGAATACGTCTTCACACTTTATTTACATAAAGGTTGTAAGACCAAGCCTTTAGAAAACTCCTTTGAGACCATTCAGTAGGTTTATTGTTTTCTCTACATCTTTATTTTTTCTCCTTTACCAACTTAGAATTTTGTGGAAAAATCTAGAGCAAATTTAATAAATTGCCGTAGTATCTTTCGGCGCCCATTATTATTGACGCGGCGTTGTTGCTGAGTGCCCCGGTGGGCTAGATCTCAGCTTACGCTGGACTGTGCCAAGTAAAACACACAGCCTTAGTAATTTGATATTGTAGTAAGGTTGTTGTAGCATTAGCTTGACACTGACTTCAAAATTATAAAATCCCCTTTTAATTATTTTTGTTTAACATAATCCAAGTACGGTTTACTTCATATAAAATTATTTTTTACCTTTTAGTTCGTTGTTTGAAAAAATATTTTATTTTACGATTGTAAGGGATGGGTAGACCTAAAAGGGATGCTTCTCAAACGAGATTGGATGTACTATGTAAAATCTCAATGTAAATTATTTTTCTGGAAAATAAAATTTTATCATATTGACAAGAACAGACATAAAAAATATTCGGACGAATTGAAAACTTTTCCCTTTTTTACAGTCGTCTGAAAATGAGAACATCCTCTTTTTTGAAGTTGGTTGAAAAGAAATGCAACGAATCTCACTTCTGACACCAATTTCAACAATGTTTTGCCTTATATAACTAGTATAACTATTATAGTACAATTATATAATTACCAAAAAAAGAAACAAACTTGTTCAATTTCATCCGAATTCCAATACCAAAACCTATCCAAATCATTTTCATCAAACTATGCTTGAAGTGTATCCTTTCCAATTAAAAAAGAATCATCGGATTCGGTTAGTGTGATATTGAGTTATTCATCGATTTGTCGCGTACATAAATGCAAATTGAAGAGTTTTGTATTTGATTTTTTCATAGATACCATTGTAAGAAATAAAAAAGGGACCATACGGGAAGCATTAGCTTTCAAATAAAAAAAATATAAATACGCGTTTTTTGCGATATAAACGGCCATGTCCTTTTTTTAAGAAAATTTAGAATTTTTTTAAGAAATCATGGGGCCGCAGATTTGAGTATATGGTTTGAATTTTAACTCTATATCTCCAAGCGTTCCTGAGTTAAAGGCTCTTGACAGATGGACAGACAGACGGACAACGAAGTGATCTTATAAGGGTTCCTTTTTTCCTTTAAAAGTACAGAATTCCAAAAAATGCATTCACTCTAAATAAGTATAATTCACTCTGAGACCCTGCTCAATAGATTCTTTTTCTTTTACTTTCATCTTTATTGTAGACACTTAAACTTAAATTAAAAAAAAAAGAATTTGCAAGGAACGACTTACGAAAATAATGTGATTTCTTTCAAGAAATCACATTATTTTCGCCACATTTTCAGTTAAGTCCGTTTTTTGTTCCGAAGTAATGTCAAATACAAACTGGCGATTCTTTAAATAGATACATACGTGTTCCATTACAAGGTTTTAGTGTGGTCGCTGTTGCTAACTTAGCATTTCTTTTGAGGTTATTTATTGTCAATCATTACGACTCTCTTTTAAGTATTTTTTTTACTTTAGCTTTACGGTGCATCCCGCATATAGCAGAATATACAGAGGGAATCTAATGTTAAGACACTCCACTCCCCACATTCTGCCCAATTTTCGAAAAATTCGAGTCAGTGACATAGCAGAGTCAAACTTTGTCCATCATAACGAAGAAATGGAAAAAATTGATATAAAATAGTGATTTCTTTATACGGTTTTTTTAGAGACCGTCGAAGAGCCTGAAAACGTAACGGTTGTGAGTTCAATTCATTTTCCCACTCCAGGTATACATTTTTTTTATTACAGGTTTTACATTAGGTTCTCTACTTCTCTTTCTCCTGCAAAAGACCCTATACAACCTGAAGCTGAATTTAAATATTTATATAAAGTAGCTGGGTCCTAACTGGTAACGTTGAATATGTTATATAAAATTTAAATAAATTTTATATTAGTTTGGTTCATCCTAAAACATGAAAATTAGGATTAAAAGCCCATGAATAATTAATCCATCGCTAACACCTAATCTCGATATCGAACAACGCTTTAAAACATTCAATTTGCATCATTTATAAACTTCACAGGATTTAACGGATTATAAAATGCGGATTCAACTTTAAAGTTATGATAATTTTACAATTATCTAATTGATACCCGCTATTTCATTTGCCCGGATTTGATGATTTGATTGCTATAGCTTTGCTATAGTGTTTTTATTAACTTCCCACCAGAAATAAAAAATGGGGACGTTATAAGTTTCACTTCTTTATTTGTCTGTTATTGTGTGTTTGTGTATGTGTGTCTTTCTGTGGCATCATAACTCCCGAGCCGATGAACCGATTTCAGTGCGGTTTTTCATTCAAAAGATAATTTAATCACGTTCCTAGCTTTGTCTGATCCAAATTCATCCAGCCGTTGAAGCTCACTAGCTCATATCGAAGTATATTGTAGTATAATTTGGCATTTTGTTTAATATTCCGCGGTCGAATGTTTTTAAAAATTTGGTGTACATGTGTAAACTCGAAGATCAAACAATAATATGGAAATCAAATAATAAAAGAACAAACCTTGAAAATATGTGTATTTTCAAGGTTTGTTCTTTTACTAAACCCTAGTCGTGTTTGGGCTCATTTTAAACAGAACTAAATTTCAAGTTTATTACAAAGCTCAGTTATTAGATTATTTTTAATAAAATCAGATTAATCCCTTAAGAGCTACAAGTATTTTGCTAAAATGAGATAGTATATTTTGGGATCGGAGTTTATATTAATTTAAAATTTTATTGTCAATTATTTGCCATCTACATTCATCGTGAATTGAACGTAAACTACTTTTAGGATTCCGTGCTTTTTAAGGAAAAAAGGAACCCTTATAAAATCACTCTTTTGTCTGTCTGTCTGTGTGTCTGTTTCAAGACTCTTTCTCTATCCTAAAAATTTTAAGTACCAAAAAAACGCGGATTTCGACACTATCAAGGGAATTAAAGTTCATAGGGTACTTCCAGTTGACCTAGAATTATGAAATTTAGCAGCTAGCATCTAAAGGTAGTACTAGTTCAGAAAAAAATCTGAAAACTATACATTTGTGATTAAGTCCTAAAAAATAGTACCCCAACAATATGTTGTGTTTTTCTTTCCCAAATGTGAAATAATATTAAAAAAAAATGAACCTAAGCTGTTACCTGGCGTAATGGCTCAGTGTTTGACTATGAGCGCGACGATTCTTGTGGTTTCGATTTTCACTCGGTGAAATTAAATATTTAATATTTTGATTATCTAGCTTTGGTAACGAAGCAAAGCGTGGCGTTAAATTCCGCCTCTCAACACGCAATGCCCCGAGTATTCGGCAGAAAGTTGAGAACGGAGGTGTCTTAATTTGAGGGTGATGTATTAAGGTTTCCTCTGGCTACCCTGGTATGATCGAGATAGTGATATATGTGTAAATATCTATTCAATCATAAGGGCATAGTCAACGTATGTTGTTGACATATGAGAGTGTTTGTTGGCTATCAATGGATGTAAACACGTGGCCCACGTTATGTGATGTTATTTGTAAATGGGAGATTCAAATGTAGTAGACCTGTTACGTTCAGATACATTCTTACTTAACCAGGATGACTACAGCGTTACTCTTTATTTTCACAACGATTTTTTTAACAACAAAGGTAGAAATATTTTTTCTCAGTAAGTATATCTTTTTATAATCTAAGAGTAAAACGTGTACCTCCACGAACGATAGTGTTCACCGTGGGAGGTGACTCTGAGAAGCCTATCAAAGACTTTTCACAGTAACTGAAGACGTGTCAGTCTAAATATAATTTTTCTTAAGAATAAATTACCTGCAAAATAAAATAGACCTGTATAGTATAAATTTAAATACACTTTGAGCTATTTCTGCGAGGGAGGCGCTTCTTTGGTTTATTTATGTTTACTATGAATGAGCTTTTCAATGTCGCTGATATATTTTTATTGAATAAAATGAATACTTTTTTTAAATATAAAAATTGATGTAATATTTGTAGGCTCGATACTTACTCACGGTAATATTTTCTTTTTGTTTCCCGCTTTATCCCTGGCGGAGTAACCAGAGACAAAGAGGCGCCATACTCTACGGTCTCTGCATATCACTTACGCCAATGGTCATCTACCCGCGCGTACATCCTTCCCTGGGGGGTTCTCTTGCGTTTTACGTGCCGCTTCCCCCTTTAACATCGATAGTGTATTTTCGAGGTCAACCGAGAACAAAACGAGGAGCTTGATGATGTTTCCTTCCTTCTCCCTATTCAACCTTTAACTTTACTAAAATGCTAATCTCAGCAACTCTGTTTGAGCCCGGGGGTGAGGCTGTAGGTAAGAGATAGTCGTGTTTCATAAACATTAAGTCCTGGAATCGCTTTTCCTCTTAATAATATAAAACTTTACATTCATCGAAAAGTGCTTTCGCTATTAACTTCCTCAATTTTAATCTAGAAGTAATAAATATTTACAGGAGGAACAGTTAACAAATAAATTAAAAATAAAGTCATTACAAGTTTAATTTAAAGGTCAATGTCAAATAAATTATTTTGTTTATAATGTTCACAATAGTAATAGTTAGCTAACTGATGCCTTCGAGAATTAAAGAAATAACTAAAAAACTTTTTTTGAAAAAAAAAAAATAATAACAATCATCAGTATCAATAGTTTTGACACAACGCCACAGCGGCGGACCACTAGCGCAACGGTTGTGGGTGCGACTCTCACTGGGGGGAATTATTTACAATTTCTCTCTCTGATCTGAAGACAATATGTGGCGTTGAGTTGTGCCATTCAATAAACTATGTCCCGAAAATGAGATAACACGTATGGAGTTATTTATTATTGCCCTAAGTATGATAAATTTTCTAGAATCTAGTTATATGACACTCCGTTCCCATTAAAACACTCCTTCTTTCCGCAGAGCAAGGAAATGAAAATATTAAACATTTCATTGTCAGTGGGAATCGATCCTATATGCATCGCGTCTGTAGCCGGACGCTGTGCCACTGCGCCACGATGACCTCACTTTCTTACTTTTATTAATCTAAAAATATTGTATCAAAAACTGTCTTGATTTTCACTTCTGTGAAACAACGACCACACAATACTACAAATATTAAGTATATTATGTTATTATTTACTTTTATTCTTCAATTTATCGTCTTTACGAGGGTATAAGTAAAACTTTGCAAATATCGGCATCAGCTACATTAATACCGTGCAACACTAACAGTCCGCATCGAGTTCAAGTCTCTCTCACTCATATTGCTCTCGAAGCCGCGATAAGCGCTAACTTACACTCGAAGTTTCATTGATAAAGTTTCAGCTCTACAATTAATACTTTATTAACTACTTATGATATTATATACATTAGGTATTATTGTATTGAAATTTAGTTTTTTTCTATATTAGAATTTTTTCAAAATATTTTTAATTATATTGTGATAGAATGGTTACTTTCCTTTGTCAACAAGGCTTTTTTTCGTCTGGGCTTCTTCATTTACATATATATTATAATACTTATTATATATTATTCTAAATGTATAGTATTCTATTATTATTTATTTTTTTACAAAACTTACAAGCTCACTTACAATACACTTGTGTCGCTGCCAAGAGTACCTAAAGGTTAAACGAATGTTTATTTAGATTTATATACAACAAATCTATATTAAGGAGAAACCAAAATACACTATTTTTATTATAAGCTCCGTCACACAACATTGTCCGTTCCGTTTAGTGCTCAAAGTTCAAAATTTTCAAACTAAAATAAAATTAACAATTTATAACATACAAGTTCTAAGCATCTGATAAACTTCGGTACATGATTTAGATATCTTTTAGATGATTTATGTAGAACTTTGTTGTTTACTTTATTCTTTGAAATTGCTATATTTAACCTATTAAGAAAGCTTTATCGGTAGTTAATACACCCACACTGACAGTTAGAGTAGATTGAGATGATATTAATGTTTTTATGGCTCTTTACTGGTTGTGGGTTCGATTTCTTCGCGAAAGTGGGGAACGGAGTGCCTTAACACTAGGTTCCCTCTACCTACTTTGCTGTGTGCGGGATACAGCGTGATGCTGATTTTTTTAATTTCATTTATAAGAAAAAGTTATTATAAAAGATGAGACGCTTTCAACGGTGTTATCAACAGTATCAATAAACTGAGGAATCAAACATCGACACGACGCGGCGGTGTCTTACCAGGAATCATTTGAACTCTTGCCAATACTATGAAAAAGATGGACATACATACATACATATAACCTGTATAATGTTACTTAATAAATTCATATATTTCAGACGAATTAGCTTATTTTTATTATTTTTTGTATCCCACACATAGTATAGGTCCCCATTCCATACTTGCCTCAAGATCGAAATCTGGAGGCAATGCGAACTGACGGAACGGAGTGGCGGAACTCAACGCCGCGTTTTACCTCGTTACCAGAGCGAAAAAAATAAAATATTAGATATTTCGTTTCCTCCAGTACCTTCGTTTACAGTCGCACTCTTGTCCCTTGAGTACCTTCGCCACGACTGGATAGAACACTACTCAAGAAAAGTTTTTATTGAGATTTAATCAAATAATTGAATTTGACGTGTATGTTTCAATATGTTTAACTTTCTATATTATAATTATAACTAATCGTCGTTTTTTGTGTGGAATTTAAGATGTAAATTGAAATCCTCTCTTAGTGCTTCCCTACATTCTTAACCCAAGCTACCAAATAGCCAAATTTTAATTTTCTAAATCCAAAAGATTGGTCCGTGCGTCCGTCCGTGTTTGTCAGTTGCTCAGTGACGGGAGAGTCACTTCTTTCTTTCACTATATAAACCTTTGTAACAAGTTACAAAGAGCGTGATTATTTATATTACAAAGAGTATAATATTCTTGGTTCGCTATTAATTGTATCGAACAATTAAGTTATTATTTAAAAATTGTGTAAAATACATCAACAAATGATGTTCCAGAGCTAAACAATAATTCGTTCTAAAAGCTTCTTTCGAAAGTCTGTATTTATCCCGACAGTTGTGCTTAAACAAAAACGCGTCGAGAACGAATTAATTAACTCGAGCGCTTGGACAGTGTCCAAAAGTCACGGTTCTTAAAATGTATAAATTCATATATTTTATTACAAAAATGCTATTCAACAAGTATTGATACGTTAGGTTTTATTGTATATATGTGTATATAGTATACACTTATAAAAAGTATAAATATAAAGGATATAAATAAAAACTACTAGATCCCCTTTATCTTTTAATTGATTTTTCTTTCTTTCGAATGGACTTAATGCTGTTGACCTGGAATGGTCTTGACAGCGTCACCGGGCTGGGAGGGGCGAGTGTAGCTCGCCCCTGAAGATAAAAATTACGAGCTTTGATGGACGCTCGTGAAGTGTTGGCGATCGCGGGGGAAAATTGATTGATACACAGCTAAACTCTTTAAAGGTATTATGACGCCAACATTTTTGCACGCCCTGTCTTAGCAGGAATCTTGTCAAGTGAGAGTCGGTCTTGCGCACGGACGGGTTCCGTACAAATTTCAAGATTATAGGTATTACTTCTAAACAATGACATTTGGTATGAACTATTAATAACTACAAAATTTGTAGTAATTTGTTGTAAAAAATTGAATCTAAGAACATTGATGACTGATAAAATAAATGCATTAATAACACCGTTGTGATTCAGTTGTGATGCATTTGAAAAAAATAAAGTAAAGTGGGTGGAAAGTGGGAACGGAATGTCTTAACACTGGCATTCTTCCTTAAAAAAATGGGACACGTATAAAGAAAAACAAAACACCGCTGTCTGTTTGTGTTTACGCGACGGTGAGAGATTGAGAACATCTGAGATTAACTGATTAACGACGATTTGTCGAAAATTGCGTAGGAATTAGTCGAAACCTGCAGTAGTACAAAGAAATTTTAAATTTATTTTTGTAATAAATATTTTAAATTGTGTTAAGGCACTCCGAATATTTTATGTATTTAAAAAAATCTGCTTCACGCCCTGTTGTGTCCGGGTACACCGCACACAAGAGGGCAGACAAGTAGGCACACACTCTGTTTCTCAATTTCTATCGTATTCCAGAATTCAGAATTTCAGCATTCACACGTATGTTGAATGGTGAAACTCAACGCTGCGCGTTGCCTCGACACTAGAGTGAAGAAATGTAAATATACATTTTAAATAAACATTTTATTTTCTCCTTCTCATACGGATCGAACCCACAACCAGTCGCGGTTATCGTCATAATTTGTTTTGGCTTCAATAATCGTTTTAATCTCTATATATAATAAGACAGTAAAAATATTTTGTCTGTACATTTAGCAATTTTGACTGAAATGGATAGAGGGACACTTAAAAATGAATAATAGAAAGCAAAAAGATTTTTTTTTAATTTCTTGTCTGTCTGTCTGTCTGTCTGTCCACATTTTTCTCTGAAAGTACTGAGCCGATTTACTTGAAAATTTCACCAATTGCTTTGTTTTAACTCAACTTAAATACTAAAGTTTTGTTCATCAAAATCGGTTCATTAAAAAAAAGTTATCGTCATTTGAATGAACTCAAGGCATTAGTTTGCCTGCGAATGTTATATAGCAATCGCGCTGGTAAGATTGCTGGCTAAAGACGGACATTCGAAACGTCTTGATTATATGACTGTTGATAAAAAAATATATTTTTGAGGCACTATTATACAATATTTTATACAATAAAGTAAACAAAATTGAATTATTAGTGGAGATTACCTTCATAAATCATAACAGTTAAGTTGAAATCGTTATTAATTCAACACAGAGATAAAGAACGATTTGATCTTCAAAGAGATATAGAAAAAAATAGATAGATCTTTTGATTCGTTCGTTCGTTTGAAATAAATCTATATAAAAATGCTTAAAAACATCCTTTCTACGTGTACTCTGTAATATTTACCAATTGTACATTTAGCTAATAATATGTGTAATTAATTTAAAAACTGTACAGGAGTTAATATGCAAACATTACAGTTATTTTAAAAATAATATTATAAATCATAACCTAAATCAATAATTTTATATTTAAGGCTGTTTCTGAAGCAGTACATTAAATTATTAACTGACATCAGCACATTTAACAGAGCTTTAAAAAACATAACATAGGTAAAAAGAACGTAATGTTACAAAAATATATACATATAATAAATAATTAGCTTTATGTATATTTTATGAATATCAAATATCAACATTGGTCATATTTATTAGTTCGAAATAATCAAAAATTCTTATAGAAGTTACGATAATGTTGTAAAAAAAACATATTAGAATATTACAGATTAAAGTAATAAAAAAATCATATTAGAAATCATTAGAGTTGTCAATCAATTCTGTTTATTAAATCCATAATCATGTATTTTAAGCGGGCGAAGCCGTGGGCGGGCCGCTAGTATAAAGATAAATGTTAAATCTTATTCAATGAAATTACTACTGTCTTGTTTGGATATTTTTTTGCAATCTTTTTATTGCAATAACTGTGGGCTAAATCAATTGCGGATAAATATTTAGATTTATAAACGCCACACTTACCAAACGAACGAACGAATAGAAAAATGTAAAGCTGTGATATATAATACAACGAAACAAATGAACCAAAAAAATATATTTACTCGCTGAATACCTATATCATTTAAAATATACACACATTTTTGTCATTTTACCGAATGTTTGTATGAAGTAGTAGAGACTACAGACTCTACTCTACAAACAGTCAGAGCGCGACCGCGCGCGAGCGACGACGTCTACGCGCTCTACGCCGGTGCGAGAGTGTGGAACTTCGCTTTGAGATACTTCGATAGAACTTTGTTTAGGGGGTTGTGTTATAGTGCTGTGTTTAGTGTTTCTAGTGATATTGTGATTTTGTGGTGATTGTAAATCATCTTGGTGACAAGGTAGTATATTTAAATAGAATAATATTCATTAATATTTATATTCATTATAATTTTTCAAAATTATGTTTAATATAAGTAACAAGATTCTTTTCTCATAATTAACAAAAATAAATGTAATAAATCATTTTAACAAAACGATCTTATTAAAATAATTATATTCTTTAAATACTTACAAAACTAACATATGTTAATAAATATTGAATTATCTAGTTTATTGCTTACAATATTTTATATTTTTAACAAAGTAATAGAATATTAATGATTCGTGATAGGCAAATAAATAAGTCATCTAAATTAGCATCACGCTTTATCGCGCACACAGCAGGGTAGGCACCGGGAACCTAGAGTTAAGACACTTCGCCCACTCTCCGCCGTATTTTGGAGGCATAGCGTGTAGAGTGGCGGAGCTCAACGCCGCGCTTTACCTAGTGAGGGAATGAAAATATTAAATATTTCAATATTGCAAGCGTGGTATTGAGTTCTGCCTGAGTGGCGACTGTCTTAACACTACATAGGTGCACACTGCCTACCCTGCTGTGTGAGGGATACAGCGTGAAGATGAAAAAAAATAATGTTTTAAATATTTTAAACAGTAGGTAAATGGGAATTCCCCTTAGCAGATGATTAGCAGTTTGTATTTATATTTTCTTGCAACAAAAGCAAGAAACTACACAATAGAGCGTAAGTATAGTTATCATTCACTTTTTTTTCTCATTCTTCTAAAGTAGAAATCTTATCACTTCATTTCACGGTATATCTGCAGGGTAGGTAGAGGGAACCTGAGAAAATATGGTTAAGACTCTCAACTCCATTCCCATTAAGAACCTTTCCTTCACAATCCGATGAATTTTTTAAGGAATTGCGTGTTGTGTGGAGTAAGTCGCACGCTCGTCTCAAATTAGATACATTCTATGTGGCTTTATACAACAGAGCGGTAAAGTGAATATAATTTAAATATAAAGATTCCCCCGAGAAGGAATCGATTCCACAACCAGTTCAATGCAATCTATACACTTTACAATTATTGTGTTTCAATTATTAATTTAATTATTAATTATTTCTATCTATATTATAATAATATACTAAGTCACCTTAAGAAGAATAGTAAGACAGACATTATCCTCATAAACTTAAAATTAAAAATCCACAAATAAAATAAAATGAAAAATTGTTACAAAAACTAATATACCTTATTAAAGTCTAAGCCGATGTTGTAGTTTGCAAAACATGAAACGTGACATTGATGACATAGTGAAGTTTTTTATTCTTCGCGAAAAAATACTTCTCTAAATTCCGCTACGTCAGCTAAAGGTAACCAGAGGGAATTTAGCGCTAAGACACTTTATTTCCTGTATTTCGCCCAATTTTCGATATATTTCATATAGTGGCGCAATTCAAAGCCGCGCTTTGTATTTTTAGCATAGCAAGTAAATGAAAATAATTTGTTACCTCGAGTGGAAATCGAACCCACAACAGCCACATATATATATATATATATATATATATATATATATATATATATATATATGGTGTCTTAAGTTCGTAGTAGAGTGGCCAGCTCTATGAAATCAATAAAAAGTAAAGAATAGAGCGACATATTATTTCATTTTCCCACTCAACCAAAAAATTGCCACAGATGCATGAAAATTATATATTTTTTACAACTTATATGTTTCATATTTGTTTTAAATTTTTCACCCAATTTTACAGATATTTAGTATTGAGTAGCGGAACTCGGCGCTAGGAAATGAAAGTAATACATTCTCCCGACAAGTCTCCCGTGGAAAACAAACCCACCACTGATTTGAATCTGTATCTACACTCACTCAATCTGACACGTTTACTCTTCGACAGCAGCACCTGTGGCTCTCTATTATTTGTTTAAATATATTCAATATATAAATAGCGTAGGTTGTAAGAACTCGTCAGCCGCCCTTGACGCGTCACCGGAGAACTGGCTCCGTCTGAAATTACTCAAATATCTAATGTACTCGTATAGATATTGTCAATTATGTTAAATGATTCCATTTGTAAAAGTAAATTGTCTCAAAATTTGGACCGTGCGTGAGAAACAGAGTGTCTTAACTCTTAACACTAGGTGCCTCTTTCCTAGCCTGTTATATGTGGCATACGGCATAAAGTGAATAAATTAATTAAAAAAAACTGTGTCATTAATTGTCTAAATTCTTTGTTAAATAAAACGTTTAAATGTTTTTTTTAATAAATCAAATTATTAATGTAATTCCTCGTATATAACATGTTTGACAGACTCTAACCGGTCTGTATCATAATAGAGTCCGCTCTTATTAAATGTTTATAATAACATTACGTGAATGAGCAAAAAACAAGGTCAAGTTGAGTTATTGAGAGTAAAGACTTCTTGTCTTTATGTCATTGTTCGTAAACAAATCTGTGTGACATATTCATGAATATACATTTAATTGTTTTTTTTTCACCACAGCGCTTTATTCTGCATATAGGAGAGATAGGTGACGTCGCTGACACTCTGATCTCAGCTTTCTCAACGTCTGGTTTTATCGAATGACCAGAGCGAGGAAAATATAAATTAGTTCCCCAAGTGGAAATCGAATCCACAATTTTCTAGTCACATTATAGCTATAACTGCTGCGATCCAGAGTTATACCGCAGCGCGTTGGCAACGCGGCGCATTACAGACATTTGTAGACAGATTTAAATAATTACCCAATAATAGCTAATAATAGGTACGCTCATTGTCAAAATATACAACACGGATCTGGTTTACTGAAGTATGGAGCGGCGGCTCACTCACATAGCAACGTTACACATTCCGGCGGAGAGTGGAGAATGGACTGTTACTTTAGTTGATCTCCACCTTCCTCGCTATGCAGGAAACAGTGCGAGTCTCATATTTACTTTTAATATATAAATGATTTTATTTAACTGTATGCTTAAAAAATCGATTTTAAACCTATCTTATATCTATCCATTCTAACTACTGTACTATAGTATTCCCACTTAACCTTCTACAACCGTAAATACGCTAATCCCGTAAAATCATCTCTCTAAAGGCGTGCAAAGAGAGAACGTGCACACGACTAGGTCTCGAACTACACTCTGGCAGATATGGTTAGAATTGTCTGTGCAATTTAGTGAAGCTCTCACGTGACACGTATACTAAAATTTAGACCAAAAACATGAAAAATAGTTACAATACAATATGAATAGTAATATTAACGTGATAATATGAAAATGAAGTAAAAGTATTAGTAGTTTAGAAAAAGGTGAATTATTGACATCTTATTTTTTAAATTAAAGTCGTCGCGGCGCTGTTGTGAATTTGATTTATGGGAACAAAATATTTATTACAAAAAAATCCTCGCTCTGATAACGAGGCAAAGCGCAGCGTTGAGTTCTGCAACTCAACACGCAATACCTCGAGAAATCAGCAGAAATGGGGGATCTCTTAATTAGTTAGATTAGCAACCTCCAAATAACCGCAAGTCTAAACATAGTTTTTGTTACGTTTATCAAATTGCTTTGTATTTAATACATCTTTCTATAAGTCAAGAATGTGTGTAAAAACTATTCTCCAATCACTAAAAAAACTTCTAAAATTTTAGTGAACTGACAGTTTTATGATCCCCTACTTATATATACAGTGAGTGTTTCGTATAATTGTAATATAAAAAAATCCTTATCTCAAATCAATCTCAATAGTAATTCCTGAGGTTCGTGCGCCTATTGTAATTATTAACTTTACAATTAAAGAACACGTTTATATTAATAATGTATCTAATATTTTAATATATCAAATAAGAAAATTATACAGGTATTAAAACGTCAACAAACTGGAAGCAAACATTTATTAAACTTTTAATTATAATATTGTTAAATGAAAAAAAACCAGTGAATTCTAAAACTTGAAGCCAATAAAACTATAATTTAATATATGTATGTATATAGTAGTTATAACTATTATGTAAGTTTGTATGTAAATTTATTTTTATTTGGGGTCTCTATTTACGTCGTAACTTTTTTTAGTAATATAAATTTAGATATAAAAATATGTCACTCTGTGTGTTAAATAAAAAAACAAAATCCTTTCATTAAATATTTATTGAGTTATTAAAACGATCTACAATATTTTATGTATTTAAACATAAGGATAATAATTAGCAAACAAGTTATTTTCCGAAACTACATCAATTTCAATTGATCTTACACAACATTTCATTAGATAATTGTATAGTATTTAATCTCTGGAGCCCTTCAACTAATAATAGGAGGTTGTCTCGTAAATTATAATCTTCGATCATAACAAAGTAATAAACCTTTAATTACTTTAAAATATACGAACAAGAAGTCAGCTTGTTCAATTTTAGACGGTTTTTTGTAATAGATAGGTAAATATATATTTAGAGTAGAGTAGAGTTTCAACGATTTTATAGATAAAAAAATTTTTTAGCTTCGCTATATTTCAAATATGGCACGCTATAACGCTACAACATTAAGACGCTTCCGTTCCCCACTTTCCACCAAATTCTAAAGGCATTATGTGTGGAGTGGTGGAACTCAACGCTGCGTTTTGTTTGGTTACCAGAACGATTAAAATAAAAAGTACTAATAAAAAATAGTATATTTAATTGCCTCGAGTGTATAACATTTTAAAAATGTTAAAAATTTCAAGAAACTTATAAACTGTCTCAAAGTATGAACTTGACCTTTAACATTAACTAATTCCTACAAACGTACGTTTAAATGTATGTTTGCGTGTTGATGAGTTGACGACCTATTGTCGTCGTCATACGCGTGTTGATTGATTTACATTCATTATATATAAAGATCTGGTCTAGTTACTTGCCCTGAAACAGTGATTTGCTCCTCATCCACTTGCGACAATTGTGGGTTCGATCTCCGCTCAGGGAACTAAATCTTTCATTAGGTACTTCTCTTTGATAAACTCTACTTAACATACAGTGTCAAATCCAGATGAAAAGCAGAGAACGGAGAACTTTAACGTTTTTTTTTTTGCCTGCTCTGCTACATGTCACGCTATGTATATAGCAGCATATAAACAAAGTCATCGTATAAATCTAGTGCTATAATAACATAAATAAAATAATGAACCAAATTTAGCAAAAATAAACTAGTTATGGCGGACCTGTTGAAGAATTACCAAATATTAAAATTGATATTAATATGAATAAATTATACGATGTTGCTTATTTTGTCGTTTCTGTTGGTACCTACTACCTACTGCTTACATACATCATATATTATGTATGTTTTTAATTTTACGTATCTCCCGCGTGTACCACGGTAGGCAGAGAAGAGTTAGTGTTGAAACTTGATACTCTCCGTGTTGTTTGTAGGACTTATTTTAAAACATGGGTAAAGTTTTGTAAATCTTATGTTGAAAATGTTTTATATTTTGCTTTCCTTGCTCTGGTAACGAGGCAAAGCGCGGTGTTGTGTTGGCGTAGACTGCATGTAGTATGTGCGGGACGGCAATCATTAAGAACATCGCGAAGCTAAAACATACATCACGCGCATTACTTATCTAAAAACAGTTTTTTTTAAGTATTTTATACATATATCATATACCTATATATGTATGTGTACTATATATGTAATTATGTATTATATTCTTATTAATATAAAAAAAACCTGGAAACAAAAAATAATAAAATAATTAAGTGAGGTCTTTGAAATATCCATTGTGTATAATTTTAATTTTATCTTGCTTCTCGCGAAATGAGATAAACACATGATTGGGTTATTTCAATTTACATTAAGAAAAACTATTTTTGCATATTGATTGTTTAATATACATAAATCTTATCAGCGATTAATTATTATCTTATACCAGATATATTTTTTTATACAAAGAATAAATCAGCTTCACGTTGAATTCCATACTCAGCAGGGCAGAGGGAGCCTAGTGATACGACACTCCGTTCCCCACTTCTTGCTGAGTTCTGGAGATTATAAAAAAGATAAATTTAAATAAATATTTAATTTCTTCGAGAGAGGATCGAACCCACAACCAGTCGCGTTTATAGTCACACACTTGTGCCCCTGCGCCACGACTAGCCTCAATCATTTTTTATATATTTTTTTTTACTTCACGCTTTATCTCTAACGAGATACCCAAAAGCTACCAGGCGTACCTCTCTCGACTCGTCCACAGTCCTGAACTTTCTTTTACTTATTTTTTTAAATCTTAGATCCCATAAATTAAATTACCAAGTATTTTTTATTATACATAGTAAATCCAATCCTTTGAAAAACACAACAAACAAAGTTCAAACAGTCCCTGTCATTTAATTTAACATATTTGGTATTTAATGCATAAAATGTCCAATTTAATTAAAAGTCCGTTCGACCGCGCCCGGGTAGTCCCCGGCCGGCGCGGCGCGTAGGCAACTTTATACAAAATAATAAAATTGTAATCTAAACTGGTTGTAATATAGCTTACTCATACTTTGATTAAGAATAACAACTGCACTCTGTATCCCTCATATAAGGCACAGTGAGCACAGCAAATCTAGTGTTAAGATACTCCGTTACCTAATTTCCACCTAATTTTCGCGTGTTGAGTGGCGAAACTCAACGCCGCGCTTTGCCTTGTTATTGGACTCATTTTATTGTATTATGTGTGTAGAATATATTTTCATAGATACAGGGCTCTCAAGTGACATTTTTATCTTATTATATCAAGTGGTAAAGCTCATTCACTTTAAATGTTAACGACTTGACTAGGCATCAGCACGATCTAAGCAGATTATGTTTTAAACTTTTAGAAAAAAATAAAATGTATATTTTTTTTACCTATTTTAATCAGAAGTTCTTCGTTTTTACGAAAAATATGAATGTATCTTTTAATATTTTTTTTGAGATATTGCCTGTTGAGTGACGGAACCCAACGCTGCATTTTGTCTACCAAAATTAAATTAAAGCATATGCATATTCTCCCGTGGAAATCGAACTCACAACCTACAGATGTTGTCCCAATTTGCCACGACGGCCTCTTTGAGATCCTATCCCTACGAATGCTTAAAAAGTTCACACGAACAAATAATTATTTTATACTATTTGTCCATACATACGGACAAAATCAAAATAAATAGCTAGTCCAACATTTAAAATAAAATATTATAATTATGTATATTGAGGCCAGTCGTGGCGCAGCGGCACGAAGTGTGACTGTAAAACCGACTGGTTGTGGGTTCGATCCCCACTCGAGGAGATGAAATATTTACTTCAATTTATATTTCCATTTCTTCGCTCTGGTGGCGAGGTTAAGCGCGGCGTTAAGTTCTGCCAGTCAACACGCAATGCCTCCAGAATTCGGCAGAAAGTGGAGAACGGAGTGTCTTAACACTAGGTTCCCTCTGTCTACCCTGCTGTGTGCGGGATACAGCGTGAAGCTGATTTATTTATTCATTTTATGTATATATAAATGATCATAGAATAAAATAAATTCAGAAATTATAAAAAAAGCTGCCTCGCCGTTTAAACTATTACTTTTACGTAATTACTACGTACATACTCGAATATATAACATAACGAGTGTTTCTGTTATAAACTAAAAATACATTAAAAACTTTCGTTTCCATTACTCTTTAATTAAGTTCAGTAGGTTAGCGGAAGCCACAGACAGACACACTCTACAGACTCCATCACGTGCCCTATATTATATTGCTATATATCAAATATTTTAATGCGAATAAAAATCGTAACGAGATACTAGTTTGATATTTTTATACTTGCGTATTAAAATTTTACTCTTTGTTTCGACATCAAGTGTCTTGGTTAGATAAGTTGCCTTTTTCTATATGTTTTTTTCTTTTTTTTTTAGCTTGACGCACAATAATGCATAACGTGGACATATAGAGTAACTTGTGTCAAGACACTCATTCCAATTGCGTTCTCCGCTTTTCGCTCGAGCTTCAAACATTGCCCATTAGGTATATATTCATTCCTTCGAGTGGGAATCGAATTCACAGCCACTATGTTTGTCCCACTCTCTCCACTAATCTTGCTGAAGGGAGGAAACATTCAAATATACGCATATGTATAATCATTAAGCAAACCAGAATTCTAGAAATAAATAAAACATATCTGACTGTAAACGCAACGTTTGTGGATTCGATTCCCATACGATACAATAAATTTTCGTTTCCATCATCCAAGCTCAGGTATCAAGGTAAAACGTGGCATTGAGCTCCGCCGCTCTACATATTATGTCTCAAAAAGTAAATGTTACGTAGAGAACAAAATACCTACTCTACTATACGCGGGATACAGCGTGAAGCTGACCGAATACCAATATAATATTACATAGAACTATAAGTGAAATAATAAAAAGTTCCACACAACTCGACCGCGACGTGATCTGGCACATCACTCGTCCTATTAAAACTTTTACTCTTTGAAATGTAACTTCTAACCCGAATTCGAGGTCTCTAAAATCTAGACTAAAATAACAACAGATATTTAGAGCTAAACATGTGGTGAGTACATACATAGTTTTGTTTCTTTTCTTCATACATGTCCTCCAGGACATTAATTAATTAAATTACATTATTTATACCATTATACCTTCCTTCATTACCATCGATACATTTTTCACACAACATTTTCAACTGAAGTCTCCCTCTACCTCTCTTACTTCTCACTCCTGCTTCATCAATATTTGTTGTCATCATTTCGTCAGTCGTTCTCTCCTATACCGATGAGTATATTTCAATTTGGTATATTTCAAAATAAACTTCGGCATCGGTATGTTTGCTCAAATTAACTTTAGAGGAAAATCATAGAAGACCACCGTTTTACTAAAACTGGTTATTTGGACGGTTATAGTTTGTAATGTTTTTATTATACATATTTATGTATAATAAAAGCATGTTTATGCTGAATATTAAATAAGATCTCTAATTGGATGTTATATGTAATATATTTTAGTGTTGTTTTATCGTGTCGCATTGTGATATCGCCTGTAACCGCGATATTTCCTTCACCAGTAAAGAACCTCAACTCATTAATTTGATGAAACAGAATCACAGGATATTTCCACAGCAACTTTACGAGGATCATTCACTGTTAAAAGAAAATTCATACTGTTAGAAGAAACCGATGAAACGATGATGTTGTTGTTAAAAATCACTAAGACAAATAAAACTTGCTGATGCAATACAACATATATTTATGCTGCAATGTAACTGTTCTTTGGAAATTAAAATTAGAAAGTTTATGCTATTTGATTAACTTTCATTTTGTGTGATTGGTACATCCAGAAATGCAACATTGCATTATAATAATTTTTATCCAGCTTCACGCTGTATCCCGCACGCAGCAGAGTAGGCAGAAGGAATCTAATGCTAAGGCACTCCGTTCATTATTTTCCGCTGAATTCTAGAGGCATTATGTATTGAGTAGTGGAACTCAAAGCCGCGCTTTGCCACGACATCAGAGCGAAGCAATGGAAATATATATTTAAATAAATATTTCATATCCTCGAGGGGGAATCGAACCCACAGCCAGTCGCGTTTAGTAGTTTCATCAATAAACTACAACATTGGATTATATTGGCGACACCAGTCGGCAGCACCTCCATTATGCACGATCCCTATAGCCAAATTTCATATTCCATCAATTAACAACGATACAGTGTTGTGACAGCGTGCAGCGTCGCGCGTCAGACGCTCGCCGTGGGCGGGCGCGATAACCTATCAGTAGACCGTGTTTGTACGACTAGTCGAATATTTAGTATACTATTAGAGGTGCCTCAATATTACAGATAAAATTAATTCTATATATGTCATTTAATAAAAACTATAAATTTGACGCGTGTAATAAGCGTTGCCATAGCAACGTGTACGTCATTTTATACAAAAGTGTATATTGTCAAAGTATGATGTCGCGTGTGTTATACTTATTTTATTAATTTAATATATATTTTATGCATTATCTGTAATAAAGAAACTAGTATTGCCTTTGTATTTCGTTAAATAAAAAAACGAGTTGTCAATACTAAACTCAAAGAATTGAGGATAACTTTGACCCGCGTTTAAGGATCTGATTTACCATTTACAGAACATGAAGTTAAAAAAGTAGTTCTGGGTTTTTAATAAACATGGATACTCTGACCAAAGTTATATATATATAGAAAGACAACATACAATTATGTTGGCTGCAATCGTTCTGTTTGCCTACAATTTTCAAAGCCATTGTGTATCGATTTCCAATAGTACTTTATGTTGAGGTGTTGTTAAAAAAAACATATTAGTACATAAGAGGTTATTTTTAATTCTTTTTCAATATATATCCTATATATTTTGTTATAAATATATTTATTTCATTATTTGTCGTTTTTTTATAGTATTATTTTCTTAAGAGTCCTCCCATGTTGCCAAAAACTGAAATTGTGACTTGAATCATAAAAAGTTATTTTATTTTTTTTTATTTTGTTTGATTTGAGCATGTTTATGTAAACTAAGACGTAAATTGTCTTCTTCCCTTAAAAAATCAGTAGTACTTGCTATAACCAATAAATACAGGGGCCTCACAGACCCCACGTCCACAGTTGTGTAATAAAAAAATGACGTCCATGGTTAAAGGTTAAAACACTCAGGTTCGCATTATCTGCTCAATTTTCGAGACAGTGTATAATTTAATTCTTCTAACAGTGCTTTGCTTGTATAATATTTTTAATAGGAAATCGAACCCATAACCAATTGATTAGAGCGTGAAGATTTTTTATAACTATAGCATTTAACGTATGTCTCATGTGTACTATGATTTTACAAACTATATTGACTTGTAATCAAAAACTTTAGCAACTAAAACAACGTAGACAAAGTTATTTATTTGTTGGTATTGGAGTTTAATAGTAATTTATAGACATCTTGAACCAGATCGGACTCAATGGATCGTGATGTTTGTTTTGTTAACATTGACCTCTAATTATAGAGGCCATTAGATAAGTACAATGAACTTAATAGATCTAATTTGAGCATATATTTAAATAGGTAAAAATGGCCGTTGTGTCCACCTGTAAACTCTATGGTTTCGATTTCTACATATTTACAATATACTATATATACTAACTTTGCTCTGGTAACAAGAAAAGACGAAAAGATATTCAACTCAGGAACGGAGTGTCTAACTGGAGTGGTAAGGGTTCTTACCGTGGGCCAATAGTATTGCAATTTGACACGAAGTGAGAGACACGAGAAAGGCGTGTCCTGATACTGGACTCTGTCCGCCTTATTATATGAAACGAGTAGGTAAAGACGGACATCACATTATAGTAACTGTATAAATTCGAAGAGTTTGTTTGATTGATCGCTAATCATAGGAACTATTGGTTCGAATTGACAAATGCTATTGGTGTTATATAGTCAATTTATACAGAAATATTGGTAGGCTGTGATAATCATTTCACCGTCACCCACTATTTCCATTAAACTATAGAGGCGAAGCCGCAGTTAAAAGTTAGTCTACATATAAACATACATCAATTGTTTAATTGTTGTCCACTTTTATATCATGACTGTCCGTAATTAGACAGTTCACCGTCGAGGGTCCTTCAGATACCATTAATTCTGTTCCTCGTACATTGTGACCACTTTGAAGCCATTTAGAGTGTTATTAGGACTGTTAGGCGAACCAACAATCAGACACAAAATCCAGCTTTTACAATAAATTTATTTACACTTGTTATATACACATATACTCTCGTAGTCACAATATTGAAATATGAATTGTAATGACAAGTTGTCTTGACAATATCTTAGAACGTAATGAACATGAGTGCTGTGTCGTTTGTGCTTATATTGGAAATCCACCGGAAAAAACGCAGCACACTACCGCCACTTAATACAATCGATAATGGAAACAATATCAAATGACGTACTTGTATTTACAGCGACACCTATTACTACATTATAAATAACTTATGCTAACAGCTCGGCCATCCTGCTAATCGCGAGTCCCTTCGCGATTTAAGAATAGTTTACAATTTTTAAATGTCCTAATTTAAATAGCTTTAGTTTTGTGCCAACAGTTACATAACAATTATATTTTTAGCACAAGTGAGGATATTTACAAAAACTATTAAATTAGATATATTCACATGTCATAATATGTAAATTATACAATTTGAAATACATTTTCTTAATTCGTAATTTTCTTTAAATCAAAATAATTATTACATAAAACTAGACTAAAATTAAAAAAAGTAAATGTTAACTACA
>JAATLQ010035530.1:0-29808 GCA_013421005.1 Heliconius erato x Heliconius himera
TAACACGCCTTGGGAATGAAATGCTCGCTCCAGTCTGTTTCAAAGGTATCATTGTCACAAATAATTAAATATGTATTTGTTTAAAATTGATTTTAAAAAATAGGTCCCGCTGAGTTTCTTGCGCCGGTTCTTCTCAGGTCTGAGGCATTAATTTTAGTGAACTGGTGGTAAATTTGACGTTCAAAAAATGAAGCATGTAACTTCTTATTTTGAATAAAATTATTTGAATTTGAATTTATCAAAAAAATATATAACAATAATTTTTACACCATTTGGGTGGGTAATAAATAATAAAAAAAATACCCTTTGAAAGAATCTTCCAATGAAATGCTTACTATATATTAAATACAACTGGGCAAGGTTTGATAAAGTAAAATGAACTTTATATTAGATTTAAGTATGAAAATGAGTAAATTGATATTTTTCAAGTGTCCATCAGGAAGTTAGAAAGTTATGCAACTCTTCATTAAAAGCCAACGATTCCCTTCAGTCGTCATGTTTCGTTAATTTTCTTGACTTTTGTTAACTCTTAACAACGTTACTGCCTTTGATCAAGAAAGGAAACTCGGTATACGGTTGGGATAAGTAAAATGTACTTAATTTTTGGATCTGTTTTGAATAGATCCTTCTATTTATGTGTTTTACGTGTTTTATTTGA
Source organism: Heliconius erato x Heliconius himera (assembly GCA_013421005.1). Taxonomy (NCBI): domain Eukaryota; kingdom Metazoa; phylum Arthropoda; class Insecta; order Lepidoptera; family Nymphalidae; genus Heliconius; species Heliconius erato x Heliconius himera. The sequence goes on from JAATLQ010035530.1 coordinate 659, forward strand.
TAATCATTTATTCTGTTTCTTATTTTTGTTAAGACATCAGAGTGGGAATCGAATCCACAATTGCTGTCTTTACAGTCAGATGCTGTCCCACTTTTCCAAGACCGCTCTCATTTGTTTTAGATAGCGAAATATATTCTTAATTCATTTTGTGCGGCAGTTAAATAAAATTAGTACCTACTTGATCATAAATAGTGTAATTTGAAGTCAAAGAAGAAGAAGTTCTTTTTGGTCAAAACTATGATTTATAATTTTCAAAGTGAATAAGTACGAAATTCAAACTCTTTAACCGCAGGGAGTTAAATTTCTCGTAGAAGCCTTTTAAATAAAAGGATAGCTAAAACAAGACTAAAGAAACTAACGTACTATTTTCAAGGTGGTAGAGATACTCTTTCACTAGAAGGGTAACTCGAGCCATTGTATGTACTGTAGCATTTTTTATATAAACATCTGGCACTGTACCATTATGGCTCTCATGAAATATATACAAATCTCTGTAAGCTTATTAATAAGGTTTGTAAGTTTAACAATTCAAATTATATAATCTTCTTTAGAGACTAAACATAAATTTTAGATGAAAAATTGTCTAAAAAGTTTTTTTTTACTTTCTTTGTAAAGATTTTATTTTTTGATATAAGGTTAACAAGTTCCCTTTTTTTTGGTGAAGAACGCGTCATTTGGCCGCTAAGTTCACTTCATCAGTTGTGCGATAGACGGTACAAAATGAAGTTACGAATGTATCTTCACGTTTTTTCCCGCATCATATTAGGATAGGTCTATGCTCGTTCCCCAGATTCTGTTAAGTTTTTAAGACGTTGCTAGCTGAATGACAGAACTCAACGCCGCGCCCATCTAAGATAGCGTAGAAAATAAAATAATTAAAAATGTTATCATTCTCCAAAGTGACAAAGCGGGCGGCATATCCACCGCGCCAAGAAGGCCTGAATAATACATAATATAAACATTATAAACTATTATCTTAATAAAATTTCAAGTTGAATTATTTAATATTTCCATTTTCTCATTCTAATAACAGGACAAGGCGCGGCGTTGATTTCAACACGCAATCTCGGAAATTTGTTGGGAAGCGGGATAAGTCATAAAATGTGAGAACACACCAATTCAGTCCAGACCACATCGATATGGACCGCGAGAAAGCAAATAACAGACCCTCGGTACGTTGACAAGGGTCCGATGATGTTTGGCCACCTGACGTTTACAACTTAATTGTTAAATAGCAAGGTTATGTTTTCATTTGTGAAGGAATATATTGAACATCGTTATAATTTTCGGGCTGTCGTGGCACAGGTGGGTTAGAATTATACTTAAATTACTTACTTAGGTTTTGAATTTCAGTCTTCATATTCATAAATTATATAGATATTAATTAGGTTTTAGTTGCAGCTTCTATGAGTTGTATATGATGTATGACAGATTCTAAATACTTGATGTAACTTTGAGCGCTGTTTCATTGGGGGTTACGTTAAAAAACTTTCCTCTCATATATGGACCATCCAACAAATTAAAAAAAATCTATTTGAACCAGTAGTTCTTGCGATTAGCTTACTAGATACTCTCTTCAAAATATTTATAGTTAATTCTGATACTATTCCTGGATTAGATTAACTTAAAATTATAAGTACGGGAAAAGGAATAACAACCAAAGAAATATTAAGAAATATTTTGGAAAACGTATAAACATTTGAAGAATTTGTGCCTGACCTTATTCGAACCTGTGCCTCTTAGTTATCGTCTTAAAAATATTTTTCTTTCTTATTTTATTTATTAATAATTAATAACGAATCAATAAAATAAAATTAGACTGAACAACATCTATATTAGCTAATGTTCAAACAATATCTCCTTAAGAACTAACATTTGATAGTATTAACTTAAACTTAAACTAACTAACTCAAAAGTTAACTCAAGAACAACAGAACATTTGGACGAACAAATACTTTAAACGTCGATTATAGACTGTATTTCTATGGCAATACGATACATTTTACTACTAACATGGTAGCCAACTGAAAGCTAATGAATTGAGACGGCACGGGAAATTGTTACCTCCTCCACTGTTATATTCGCCTGGTACTTATGGTTGTTTCCTAAGGGCTTTCAGGATTCATTAGGAAATGTAAGTTGCGTACCAATGTAACTCAATCTCAATGGAATGGCGGAAGCTTCTTTATATTTGACTTAAAGTTGGTTGTGAATGGAAGTTTGCATGGTTTTTGTGTTTTATTAAATGCTATAGAAATATATCTATTACTAAATAGTTTAGGAAACCGCCTTGAAACGTCGTGGTGCAGTGGGACAGTGTTTATATCTAAGCTTGACAATTGTGTGTTCGATCTCTGTGCAGGAGAATGCTGATGATTATACATTTTAATTATTTTCATTTCCTGGATCTGATCGATCGATCTGACACACGGTCCACCTTTTAATACGCTAAAACTGGGCAAAAAAAATCTTAATTTTAGGTTCCCTTTTGATATACATGAGATAAAGCATGAAACCATTTTTTTTTCACTCTTTAAAAAAAATACAAATTAACTTATTTTTATTTAGACGTTTAAATTATCTTAATTATTATTATTAAATTATCTTTTTATATTAATTTGAATTAATTTGTTAAAAAATGTTGATATATGAGTTTACATACTTTCTTATTTTTAATTGAAAATACTTATTTAAGTATATATATTTCGTTACACTGTACGAGACGTAAAACACATATCACTCCCACGCCAACACCTATTGCGATACGACAAAGACAACACTTACATTCTTATATGAAATTTCTCTTGAATCTGTGATTTAATTGTGAGCAAATTTTTTTAATAAAAATATTTCCTCAAGAAAGATTTTATTAATTTACAATCAACATACAATACTGTTTAGTTAACATACAATGCCTTCAGAAATCGGCGGAGAGTGGGGACCGGAGTGTCTTAGCACTAGGCTCCCTCTGCTTATTTGATACATATGACATGCGGAATACAGTATTGTCTTGAAAAAGCAGCGGGAAAAAATAAATGTTAGGAAAATTTTAATTATATTAATATCCAATTAGGTCGTGAAAGTATGTGAACAGTAGGACAGGGTTAATTGCTTTAAAGTTAGGGTGTCTACATAATTTACATATTTAACAAAAGATTTATATAACAGATATAAGGGGTTAAGAAATGTTGACGGTATGTAAGTTCGAATCTTGTAAGAAAAAATATTTCATATAAGAATAACCAGAAAAACGTTGTAACGTAATTTAACAGTTATATTGATTTTTAAATTCGTGGAAAATAGCGCGTAGAGTGCAAGATTTAGCGTGAAGCTAGTTTACTTTAAAAATACAGAAAATGAAGAACAAATTTCATCAAAGTAGTTAAAGAAAAAAATATAGTCGAACTGAGGTAATTCTTATACAGAAGTCGGTTACAAAATATACATAACAGATAAATGAAATAGGGGAATAGAAAATACTATATATTACAATTGGATTTACGGTGAAGTTTATGTGTCACACCGAGAGCACCTGCTATGAACTATTGGATACGTCATACAATTAATAGAAAATAAATAAATAGAAAATAAAAAATAGTATGTTATTGAAGAACAATAAAATATAAATAATGTATTCTGTATGCATAACTAATATATTTTGTAATAATTAATTACAAGTATATATTTAGTTTTCGTTTTTATATATGTTTTTATTTGTATTAAATCAAATTCTAAAGGTAGAGTATGGATAATAAATCGTCTTAAATTTAATAAACAAGAATAAATAGAAAAATAATTAAGAACACATGGTAACCCTACTAGAATGTTAGCATGTAATATGAATAAATAATATATGGATCTACAACATCGTTTTAATAATATTTTACATTGCTTTAGGCGACCTTAGCACCTAAATAAAATGGGTTTCATCAAATTTATATAAATAATTAATATGGCGCGCCATTTTTACTTTTAAATATTAAAGACTAGTGGCGTGAGCAAACGCGGAGGTAGTAAGTTAATATACTATTTGTAGATACTCGTATAATTCATTATAATTTTCATAAAATTTCTAATTTTCAACATGCATATTTTTATTTTATATTCTAATAAAGTTTTTTAGATTTTCTATTAGATTTTTTAAAATTATTTTATTATAAATATTTTTTTTAAACGAACGACATGTAAAGGAAATTTAAATTCAAACAAGACATTCTTGTTGGAACGTCTAAGTGGCTGACATACACGATTACCAACCAACTTTCAAAATTTTATTATGTAACAAAATATTTTGTATAAAAACAGCTTTCAGCTTTATTATTTTAAGTACTCGACTCTCAAATACACTATATTACCATTTACATTCGTTGCTATATTAAAAAAAAAATAAGATAATCCTTCAAATCAAAATAAATGAATAACATAAAAAAATCTTTTGTGCCCCAACAAGCCTACCCACACATTTTTCCTCCCAAATCGTTCTAATTTACTTTGTCAAGGCAGTGCTAGTTTCTACGATTACTCATCTGAGAATCATCTGAAGATGTCTCGTTAGTTTAGCAGAACTTTCGCTTTGATACGGGCAATTAGGTTCACAACTTTGAACTTTGCGGCGACGAATTAAAGTTCAAAGTGTCTTTCATGTTAAAGATATAATACGAATTGCTTGAGCGGAATAATTTAATAATGTACCAATATAAATATATTTTAATATGAAGAATATGTTAGGATAAGGTTGGATGGGTTTTCAGGACTGAAATGCCATGATTTTCTTCTACGTGGATAAAATGATAGACGGACAGTATAAACATTAATTTCTATAAATTTTTCCAGTTTTTTAAATGTTGTTAAGTCCTAAGATAAGTAGTCTTCGTAAATTTTAGGTAGGAATTTCGTGGAATCCTCTGTTAGTGCTCTCTTACGCACTTATATATATCAAAGTAATAGATTTCAACTTTCAGAGTACAGTAGTTTCGTCTGTGTGTGTGGTCTGTTACTTGACATTCACAGTCTTTACATGATCATTAAATAATGGCATTGCTATATTTTACACTGTTTTATTTAGAAAATATATGAAATAAGATATTTTATGTAATTTAATTGTGTTATTTCATAAGGGTTTGAGAATCTAATTAAAATAATGAAAGGTAACCTATATACAAACTAAATATCGTCTTAAGACCTAGAAACATCTCACAAACTATCATATTTCAAAGGAATATTTTGTTATAAATAATTAAGTTTATATTACAATATAACATCTTGACTTTCATATTGAAACATTTATTATATCAAAATAAATATGTTTAAGAAATATAACAAAATATATACTAAGCTTGCAATTAATTTATAAAAGTATATATTTTTAGGTTTAATAAAAACTGTATTTATGAAACAATATCTAAATCAGATCTGAAATTGCGTACATTTAGATTTATTATTTAAAATATATTTTTGGAAAAACTTTGAAATAGGTGCGGGTTCAAATCCCGCTACGTTCAACATTTTTATGTATTTTAAACAGTATTTTACTGTCCTAAGTGTGGAATAACGCATGTAAAAAATATTTTTAGAAATTACTACCAGGCGTCTAAGCTTGAATTACACCTCTTGAAGATGATTATTCTGAATGTCCTTTCCGTCGACCGCACTATAAATTATTGGCTATATAAATTTCGAGAAATCAAACTGACGACCTCCTTCAGACAATAACTATCTATACTTACATATATAATAAGTAAATATGCAAAATTAACAATGCTAATTAAAGACGAGTAATATTTCGTACACGCAACCGTGAATCTCGTCAAAGCTCTTTACACAGTGTAATTAATATAATATAGTAAAGTCTCGCGTTCCTTCAATCAAGGAGTGTAACGCTTGAAGTAAAGTGGATATTTAAGAGTATTTATTAACATTTTGTATTTAATCTTGGTAATCTTAAGTTTGTATGGTAATAGGCTGATTTGATTAACAACTTTAAGCTCAAAGCGATATTTTAGGTGATAAGGTAAAATAAGTCGACGTAGGTACACAGGGTAAAAAACAAATAAATTTCTCATTCAAAAATGTGAAAAACATAATATATAAACATTTACGAAGTCTAGAATACGTAAGTTATAATAACCTACAGGTAGTTTTTGTCTGGAATCTAAACCTACAACCATAGCACACATGCCAAAGTCGCAAGCTTCAAACGAGGTCTCCACCTCTTACTAAAATTGACAATATTTTAAACTATAAATTATTTTAAACTATATTAAATATATGAAATATGATACTTAACACAATTTGATTGTACTGATTTAAAAAACGTATAAAAAATTGAACGTAGCGGGACTCAAACCCGCGCCTCCTGGAAACTGACCAGGCGTCTGTCCGTCCACTAGTCCAGGAGGCGCAGGTTCGAGTCTAGCTACGTTCAATTTTTTATACGTTTTCGAAACAAATATTTTTCTATCCTAAGTGTAGAATAACACTTTAAAATGTTAAAAACAATGTGATTGTGTTATTTAATATGTACATATATTTCATAAGTTTCAGTTTAGGATAGCGTCATTTTAAGTAATGTTACGAAACATCAACACGATATATTAGAAAGTATATTCAAATGTGATAATATGCATCGATCTACACTCCACAGAGATGAGATCTTTACACTGTTTAATTAATATCTAATATCGCGTTACATCCAATCAAGATGGTTTAAGTCAGCGTGAAATAGACGGTACATTCAACACGAATCTATTTATAAACTATAGTCTATTATAATATGTTATAGAAATTATTATTGGTAGGAATTTTAATGAATAATCGTTACGTGTAAATGAACTTGCATGATGTATGATGGTAATAGATAAGGTATGATGTTTGCTTTGCACGTGTTACCTATTTTCTTGTGTTTTTGTAAATGTTGATGTAGTAGTAAAATGAGAGAGAGTCGATCGGCTCTCGTTCAACAGTTTTAATAAATCTTTAGATTTTGACAAAATATGTGTTATATTCTAGGCATTATTGTAGGTGTTATTTAATGTTATTTTTTTTCTTTGGGTCTTATTTAGTCGCATTGAATACAATAATAATATATATAGTGAACGTCAAATTGCAGCAAGGTTTAATATCTTGAAAAGAACAAACACAGGTACAAGAAGTTCAGCCAGGCCTAATACCACAACCAATCAAGAGGATAAACTTATCTGAGTTCTGTCAAACGGAATCAACGTTTAACAGCACCACAAATTACCCTAAATGTGAATAGTACGTGAGAAATTTCCATCACAGTAACAACTGTTTAACGACGGCTTCTGTATGGGGCTCTCAGGGGATGTGTTGCTTCTAAGATACCCAATTTTTTTAAATGTAATAATGAAAAAATAAATACTCCATGAAGGTTTAATGAAGAAATTCAGATATCTTAGAAATAAGGTTAGGGGACGACAGATCGGCCAACCCGCTGTGATGAAAATACATGGTGTGACGACCATACGGCGACATACGGGCGCAAAGGATTAACAAAACATAAGACTAGAAAATGAATGACAAATCAGGCCTTTATTAACAGATATATCTTATTATTAAAACCTATCTTCATTAAACAAAGAAAGGCATCAGTATGGATATAGTCGTATCGTACCCGTATCGTCAGGTTGTAAGTAATAGATTATATTTGAAGGTGCACGTTACAAATTAATCAGGCAATCTAAATTCACCTCAGTTAATTAATAAAAGCACTTCTACCACAAGCTTCAGATTCAAACGACGACTTATACCGAAATATTGATAAATGAACAGTAACTATCTCAGTTTAGAGCTATTATAGTAGCTAAATCCTTTAGAATTATGAATAGTACAAGATTCAAATCAGTGATATCTATTTGATTTACCTTCCCGTTGTAACCCGCAAGTAGCAGGGTAGGCAAGAGGAACCTATTGTTAAGATACTCCGTTCCCCATGCTCAATTTTGGTAGAACTCAACGCCGCAATTCGTGTGTGAGATTGAACCTGCAACCGTCAAACAAATGTTATAATATTTATAGACATTGGTATTTGGTATTGGCCTTGCTCGGTGGATAGCTCCACATACTTATCACACAGAATTAAATATGCCATCTAGATATGGGGGTCTTTATACCCGTGACGATACGGGTGATACGGGTCTACGAAACAATTCATTCGTTAGAACCCTTGTGAAGGAAGAACGCACTTGATATTACAACTCAAGTGAAAACTCGCGTGGATCACGTAAAATTCTATAGCTTTGTAATTTTAATATTTCATACTTGTGGCTCAGTAGCAACTAAAGTAAATTTCACGTCTATGACCTGTTTGTAGGTTCACATTGTATCTCGCATATAATAATAGGATAAGCAAAGGGCACCTGCTAAGACAATCTCCTATTCTTCGCCGAATTTTCGAGAAATTACGTGTTGAGTGACGGAACACAATACCGCGCTTTTTCTCGTCATCAAAGCGAACAAATCAAAATAGTTAATTATTCATTCCCCTCAGTGGGAATCGAACCCATAACCTTTGCCTTTACTGTCGCTGTTCCACTACGCCACGACGGCCTCACGTCACTTCTATGATAGATTGATTTATTAACGTAACTCTATATCAAAAAATCTTTTGTTGCTATATTCACGTCTTTATGAAAACAATAATTAAAAGCCGATTTTCGTTAGAGTTGTTAAAACGTTATTATACGCGTCCTCAGTAAAAGTGGCATAACTCAAATGATATTTTTATTTATATGGAAAGTTATATCTTTTTAAGGTGATTACTTTAAATACTTAATATTAAAGCTTAGGATAAGTAAGTAATAAAATTATTAAATTTAAAAAGAGTACAGCAGTGGTCGGGTGTCCCATTCAGTCAAACGCTGGGCCACTATGCCACGCCGGTTACTAAGTTACGATAGACGCTATTAGAAAAATATAAAATAATAAAAAAAGGAGTTAGTACATTTCTACACTGACAGTCTGAAAAATGAGTGAAACGTAAACTATAATTAATATAGATAATAATAAGTAACTTTTACGAATTTCATAGAAACTATTCTGTAAACTATTTGTAGTAAGTTACTTGGAACTACTTCAAAGTGTATTGTGGGGGACAAGTTAAAATTTGTTTAGGAATGTTTGAAAATTATAAGTTTTAGCTTTGTATCAGTTTACGAAATACGCTATCGTTTATTTATTTGCACGGAACTGCTAATATTATATGCTAAGTCAAATAAAATATTAAAGTGTGTTATGCAAATTAACGGTAAAAACAGTGGCGTAACTCATCTCCGCACTATTCAACCAGAGACGTCAAATAAAAATAATTCATTACTTTTTTTTTTAAACATTTTTAAAGTGTTATTCCACACTTAGGAAAGAAAAATACTTATTTAGAAAACTAACAACATAAATAAGTTGTAACAAGCGTATAAAAATTTCGACGCAGCTCGGCGAGAACGCATAGCTTAGTGGTCAGAGCGCCTGGTCGGTTTCCAGGAGGCGCGTGTTCGAGTCCCGCTGCGTTCAAATTCTTATACGTTTTCTAAATAAGTATAATTCATTATTTAGTAACGAACCCACATTCCACTAACAGTCAAATCCTCTCCCACTGCGCCACGATGGACGTATTAAATTAATGAATTCTTTTATATAAAGCCAAAACTATTTCTAAGAAATACAGTCTAAAACACTAATCATATTACCAAACCTAAATATTTAATAACAGTCGTCTGTGTATTTGGCGGTTATATAAAAACACTGAAACCTTAAAATTGCGGGATAACGCAAGTTCTGGGAAACGGGATAAAAAGCGGCAGCCTTTATGTGAATACCCTCATTAATAATTCATATGTAATCCCTGAAGTTTGACCTGAAGTGTATTTTACGACAATCGTCTATGTTTTATACGTTTGGTGGATACCTTCTGTTAATAAATCTCCTGGCTGGAGGTCTAAGACGAGTGTCCTGAATAAAGTATGTATGTGTTTTAATAAAATTCTAGTATTTTTTTTTCGGTTTCATTTTGAATCACGTGGTACAAATATACTGGCGCAACTAAACACCGCGTTTTGTCTTACAGGTTCTAAAATTATTATTGTTATATATATTCTTTTTATATTATATTTTTGATTTGTTCACTTAATGTTAATTTTGAATCCAAAAACAATTAAAATGTTATATAAAAAAATATAATATACAAAAATATACATCTCTAGAAGTTTCTACAATTTTTTTAAAATATAATATAAATATTAAAACGCATTTCCATGTGATTCATCAATTACTTCGCCGATAATCGATTCTAATTCGATAGCACACAGCTCTTATCAGTGTAGATAACAGTGTTAATGTATGAAAGGCAATTTTCAAGTTCAACGGCCTTTCGATAAACACAAAGTTGCATAATATGCTCTTTGTACTGGAGTAACAGTCAGGCCATATGTTCGTTACGACCTCCTTTTAACTGACTTCGAGAGCGGTTAGTTTATATTTTACGTTAACTTTAATTGATGTTGATTAGTTGTTTTTTTATGAATAATAAGTTGTTTTTTTAAGGAAATAAGAATGTTGTAGATAATCTTTAAAAAAAAATTATACGTCATTATTTTGATTAAACACAATAGTTGCGGGTTCGCATACCACAATTAATATGTTTTTAGCAAAGACTTAAAAGTCTCAGTATGAACGCGTCAGCTGTGGGTTGATTCTCTTTCAGAGGAATACATTATATTCAAATCCTAGCTCAAGAAGGAAGACATAACGAGGTATTCTGTCAATCGTCAAAAATTGAACGGAAAATGGAGAACAGTGTTTTAACAGTAGGGAGTCCATCCGCCCACCCTGTTATATACGGAATATAAATTCTGCTCCAGCAAGTCGAAGTACAGGTTCCTGCATTAACCGAAAAAAGGACATACAGATTGATCTTCCACTTCTTTTTCTTCTTCTCGATCTTTCACTTGATTTTTTCTCTATCTATGCATGATGAGGGACGTATGGTTATATAAGAAAAATAGAAAAACGTACCAGTTCTAAAGAATGAGATACCATTTGTAAGGTCAATGGCATGCAATAGTCATATTTCACACAAACGCCTTGTCGAATGCCGACCCAAGAGATAAAACTATCTACATACTTTTGGACGTGAATATAAAAATGTAAAGTTTTCCTATCCTTTTCAGTTGTTATTGAATGACTATTCTTGAAGGAACTAAGAGAATTTAATAAAAAAATAAAAACCGGCTAAGTTCGAGTTGGAGTTACGCGTGGAGGTTTTCGTACTTTAACTATAAAAAGGTAAAAAAATGACGTTTGCTGTATGATAACATTTTTAGTGTTTGATGTTATAGCGCAGTAGAAATCTGTAAAAAATTTAACTGTCTTACTTTCACGGTTCACGATATACAGCCTGGTGAGAGACGGACACCGGAGTCTCATTAATAGAGTTCTGTGTTACCATTTGGATATGGAACACAAAAACAGAGAGTTAAGTAACGTAATTCTTTTTTTGTTCGGACATACAGCAGCTGCTTCACGTTTTTTTTCGCATAGCAGGTTAGACAGAAGGAACCTAGTGTCAAAACACTGGTTCTGACTTTACGCCAAATTTTCGGCACATTGCGTGTTGAGGCCTCAGTATGAAGTATGGAAGTTTTTAAAGCAACTTTTATACATATATTTTAGTTAAGATCAGTCATATCTACAAAGTAGCTTTTTAAATAAGATAATATAAAGATCATATTCAATCTGAACTAAGTTTCAAAGCAATTTACATATTTATATAAAACGAAATTGAACATTAATACACGGACCTAAGTTTACAAACGAGATTATATGTTTAATTAATACTTCAAATAAGAGAGAGAACCTTATGAGTCAGTTATTTACATATAAGGTGAAGGTGATTTTGTTTTATATTATTTAAATATTGCATGGACCTGTTGCAAGGTTAATGAGTCTCAATGTTAAGTCGAATGTCGTGTGTTTGGTTCTCCTTGATGACAAATACTCGTGTAATGATTTAAAGTTTTTTTCATATTGTACTTAGTTACTACTTAATATATTTAAGAAATCTATATTTTTTTTTATTTTATTAACAATTATTAGAATATTTAAAATTTAATAAAAATCTGGTAAAAAACCATATGGACCCCCGGGACCATACAAGCCGTTTGTATGGGTTAATGACAGTGGACGAGGCGTTCGAGGAATGCAGAGACTATAGGGTTGTTCACTCTCTTCTCTCTGCCTACCTCGCAAGAATTAAAACATGTGAAGTAAAAAAAAAATACACCAACACAACCAAAGCACACAAACAAAAATTTTGAATAATTCAAACGACGTCGAATATAAAATATTTTTTTGCAGTGACAAAGTATTCTTACAATAAGATCTACACTATAATTTACCAAAAAGAAAAAAATGTCAAAAACGTCGTTTACCAAAATATTTCATAGCGAAACCTCCGAATAAGGGCGGACCTTCATTACCGCTCGACGTAAATACACAGCGAACAAGAAACTTGGGAAGGGAATTTTTTCATCAAAATTTGACTTAAACCATCTGTTCGTACTGGATTGGACAAATATTTGAACTCGCTCGGTTTTGCGTTAATTTGTTAGACTCGAGACATCTTGTACATCAATTTTTCATTTAAGGTCGTCTCGCTAATTGTGTTTGTATAGAATAAGTTGTGGACGAGGTATGGCTACGCTACGGAAATTATTCCATACCTAGTCTATATCGAGGCCGTCGTGGCCCAGGGGCACAAGTAAATCATTGAAACGCGAAGGTTGTGCGTTCTATTCCCACTCGAGGGAATGAATTATTATTTCGTCGCTCTGGCAACATGGCAAAAAGCACGGCGTTGAGTTCCGCCACTCAATACGGAAAACCTCGAAAAATCGGCGGAAAGTGGGGAACGGAGTGTCTTATCACTATGTTCCCTCTGGCTATCTGCTGTGTGCAGGATAAAGCGTGAAGCTGTTTTTTTTTCTAGTTTATATCGAAGTGATAGCCTTAATAAAAGTAAATTAATTATTTTTGTATTACACTATAGTACAGCTTCATGGTCCTCCTTTAGGCAGAAGATAACCTGGTTGTAGGAAGCTCCACTTTCCTTTTGACGTGCGCGTTGAGTGGCGGAACCCAACGCCGCGTTATTGTACACAAAATTTTCAAAGTTATAGAAAAGTATGAGAATGTAAAAAAATATAGTAACTTACATTACCTTTTTTAATATCTATTAGCCAAGATAAATTATAATCTTTTAGAGACAATGCGTGTTGGGTGGTCTACCGCATTCTTTCATGTGTGAATTGAATACACAACTATTATGTTAGACATTTTATGAATACTTTATAATATCTTGCATATATAAAATTCGTTCCGTTAAAGGTAAACAAATGATACTTCATTCTACAATAATATAACTAAAAGATTTTTTTGGTAACATTATCAAATATAGGAAGATTACGACAAAGCGCAGTGTTGAGTTTCGCTCCTCAATACGTTATTTTTTAAAAGCTGAACGGTACGTGGGAAACGGCTTGGGTTAACACTAGGTTCCCACAGTTTATCTCCTGTTTACAAAGTTTAAAAGTTATCTAAAACCATTACAAGGGGAGCTACATAAACTAGCTAGTATCTATATAAGACTAAATTGGTAAAAATAAAAAAAAAATACCCAATTCTCGGACTTGGAAGGATGCCTGGCAAGTTTAGCGTCTTACCTAATTTAGTTACATGCGTTCAAAAGTTCAGACAAAGCTACATAAATGTATGTTCAATATATGTAGCTACTGGATCTCAACAAAGGATTTTTTTATGGAACTATAAAATTAAATATCCTATCGTCGTGGCGCAGGGCAGAGGCATGTGACTGTAAACGCAACGATTGTGGGTTCGATTCTCTCACGAAGAATTAAAAAATATATATTTTCATTTCCTCGCTCGGGCAACGAAGCAAAGCGCGGCGTTGAGTTCCGCCACTCCATTTGAGTTAGATTTCCCCTCGAAATCGAGACATTGCGAGTTGTAAAAATTTTTACGTAACTGAATTTGAACCAGCAACGCTCCAATAATATTAAATTAAAATTAAAAAATTAAATTAGCTTCACGCTATATATATATATATATTAATAATATATGTTAATATTTTTTTATATTTGTACTAAAACTTTTATAATAATAAATGTTAATATTTTTTTATACGGATTAAACAATAATTGTTAATAGTTTATAATATTAATAGTTAATAATATAACAGAGTAATTCGTATGTGGAATTTAATACCACAACAAGAAAATAATAATAGTAATAGCAATATTAGCTTAATTGAAATGTAAGACATGTTTCAACTAATATTAGATCATGTTATTTGCATTTCTGTCCAATAAGCCTCAGGTCATAATGTTATATTGAAATGGACGTGAATTACTACCGTTATTATTATATTAATATAAAGCTAGAATTTGTTTATTAGTTAAATATTTCAGAGTGCTTTTAAACTGTCAGTTTGCTATACAATTCCACTTAACTAAAAAGCAGCTTCAAAGCAGATTAGGCAGAGGGAACCCAGTGTGAAAACACTCCGCTCCTCACTTTCCGCCGAATTTACGAGCTATTTAGTGTAGAGTGGCAGAACTCAACGCTGCCCTTTGCAAGATTTGTAAATATATATTATTCTTCTATATCCTAAACACAGAATTCAATAATGCGTGGTCGGATCACAAACAGCTATTAATAGTTGTATATAATAATTCTCTATACGTACTTAATAATTTGCGGTTCTCCAAACAGCGTAGTATAAACAGCGGCTCAGTCACTGTGCCCGTTTCAAAATTTACCTGAAACGCAGAAATAAACATGAGTACTTGTGGCGGTGGCGTGTGTAATATGAAAGGAATGAACTTGTAAGAGGAGTTTGTTTGTAGTGTTATTTAAGAAGATTTTTTTTGTCATAGAGCTTATAGCAAAATCAATTGATAGAATCAGCTTCATGCTGTATCCCACACTTAGCTGGGTAGGCAGATGGAACCTAGTGTTAAGTTACTCCGTTTCTCACTTTCCGCCGAATTTTTCGAGGCATGAGTGGTGGAACTCAACGAATGGATTTTGCCTTGGTGCCAGAGCGAAGAAATGAAAATATTTATAAATAATAATTTATTCCTCCGAGTGGGGTCGAACCCACTATCGCCGCGTCTCAATGTCACTTGTCTCTCTGCGCCACGACGCCAATTGATAGTATATTTTTATTTATGAAATTCCATTTTACATCTTAAAGTTGCAGACGAAGCCAAATTTATATATAAATTTATTTTAAAAACGAAGAGAATTCATCAATACTAGCACCTAGATAATTGATAATGGTGATGATTTTAATGACACAACAAATATACCTTTGTCATATCAGAAAAAATGATTGTTTTGAAATATCATATATAGACATTTTTTAAATTAAAATTCGAATTGACAAACACTTCAGTCTTTACAAAAATCAATATCCCACTCACATTTTAAACAAAAAAAAATGAATTAAGCTTTACCACAGAATATGAGTTTTAATTTGTACGTATATAAATGTTTGTTTGCGTAAATGTTTCTCTGTAACTCGCATATTGGACTGCTTTTAATAAATGGCTCGATCCATCTTCGTTGCAAGTGTCAAAGCTAATTAATGCGAAAACTTCAATATACCTATTTTATTTGTCAGAAATATTAAATTAATTTTAAATTCAATTAATTCGCTATAAAATAGCAGTAGGTACACAATGCACTACGTTCCCTTCTCTCCGTCCAATTTTCAAGACATTGCGTGTTGAATAGCGATACTCAACGCTGCGCTTTGTCTACAAGAGCGGGGAAACGAGAAAAAAATAAGGATTTTATGTTTATAAAGACAATTAGTAAATTATGAACAAAAATAAAATGTTTAGATACCTACCTATTTATTACAATTTCTACTTATTCCTTTCCATAATTCTATTACAAATATCTATATTTACGTTACCAGAATATATATATTTACTATAGAATCTCAACAAACGAATCTAAAAGCTCCGTAAAAGCTTAGCATGCATTTTATAGTTTCCTTACATTAAACTCGAGATAAGATTTTAAAGCTCAGTTCAATAAATTGAATCAGTGCTTCTAGGGAATTCTCCTTCGACAGAACAACGCGTACAAAACTGGCCTTAAAACCTCGACAATAGGGTTATACAAAGTGTTGTGGAGTAAACTCTAATGAGATTTGCGATGCAATGCTCCAGCTTTTAATATAAAATGATGAAAGGTTTAAAAAGGGATGGGGAAAATGTAAAAATGCTATGCGACGTAGGTCTTTTAGGTTTTCTCGTTATAATAGGTTTGTTAAGTAACGTAGATAGAAGTTTGTAACGTATTTTTTTTTATAAAATTTTGTTTAGATTTAGATAAGTAGATTTTAGCTTATAATATGTATGGGGTAGGTATAGAAAACTAAAGTCAAGACATTCTTTTTTTGATTTTTCCGCCTTAACTCGGGACATTGAGTCGTTAAAAATGAACTGACAAAAAATATTAATAGTTCACATTAGGTTATATAGGCGTTCAGATAAACATTTCAAAGGGAAACTAAGTTTGTAATAACACACACGACTTGTCCAAAAATACGCGAAATCTAAACAGTAATAAAAAAAGCGAACGACGCAAAAAATTAAAGCCATAATCTGTCTGTACGGTGATTGAAATAGCATTTTCCTTTGACCGACAATGAACCCAATAGTAATGTAAATAAAGGCGGTTATTATATGAAAATATGCATTTAGTTTCACTCCACGTGGTATCGCCTACTCCAAAAATACACAGTGTAAACATAACATGTTGGAAATTAAACGAACACTTGCTCAGAACCATTAATAGATAAATAAACGTCTGTTTTAGACCTTTCTGTTCCGAAGTAACTTTTAAATGCACAAAAAGTATAGATTTTCCAATAAAAACTTTTATTTGGGGTCAGCTTTGTAGTGTAGTGATTAAAAATCTACTAAAATAAATATAAGCTAATACGAAAGGGATAAAGAAGAATTCCAATCGTGGCGCAGGGTTTCAAATCCCATTCGAAGAAATAAAATATTTAATATATAATAATTTGGCTGTGGTAACGAGACAAAGCGTGGCGTTAAGTCTCATCATTCAAGACGTAATGCCTCCAGAATTTGGCTAAAAGTGAAGAACGGAAATCATAATGGAAACTGTTCCCAGGTTAGCTCTACCTTCTCGCTAAGTGCGGGATACAGCGTAAAACTTAAAAATATATATATATATAAACATAAAAAGTTGCTGATGATATAATCAGTATCAATTGTAAAAATATTTCTTTATCATATCGATTATGATGATAACAGGATGTCATTTTGACATTCATTCGCTTACGTTTATTTGTTTTTTACGTTGTAGAAAGTCAAATAAAAATCAGCTTCTAGCTGTATATCGCACACAGCAGGGTAGGCAAAGGGAATCTAGTGTTAAGACACTCCGTTTCCCACTTTCCGCAGAGTTCTGGAGGCGTTGCGTGTTAAGTGGCGGAACACAACGCCGAGCGTTGCCTCGACACGGAGAGATGAAAAAATAAATGTAAATATTTTTTATTGGGAAGTAGCTGATTCAAAGTAAAAAATCCTTTTCTGTTTTCAATAGATGTATCTTTAAGCCAAGCTTAAGTGTTTTGTTTTTTGAGGAATAATAGAGAGTAAAGTTAATATAATATGTAATTTAAAAGAAATGAAAAAAAAGTTACACGTTAACATTTTTGTCTTTTATATAATTCTGTTGTTCGTGGTATTATTTTTGATTTATGAAAAGTCGAAATATACTAAAATTTTGAAACCGTCTGGTGTTTCAATTTATTTCCACTGAATATAAATATGTATTTATATACCTAACCCAAAATACACATATATTATTTATAATAAAAACTTTTTTTTTTCATTTTAAGCGTATAGACAGAAAAAATGTAATGTAAGAAACACATACAGAAAAAATGTAATGTAATACTCTGTTCCCAATTTCCGAGACATTGCAGGTTGTTTGGCGGAACTTAACGTCGCGCTTTATACAACACAAAAATCGTTTCCCCAAGTGGAAATGCACCACACCCGTAGCGTTAACATTTAGTTGCCCTACCTCATCTATTTTCAAATTATCGATGAATCCCATACAAGATTCTCGAACACCAACTAATGCTTCGAACAAACTAGAAATAAGGTAATAAAAATAGAACACGAATGCATACAATGTGATCTTCCCCTTATAAGGATCTTGAACTTCGCTCTTAACTTCTTTATAGCTCGGGCTAGGCTATATTTGGAGCAAACGTCAGCGGTGCGGCGTAAAATGATAGATTTCGTTTTAGTTTCGTATACAGTTTCACGTTAATGCGCTGTAATGTTTGTTTAATTGTAGTTTTAGTTGGAATTAGTTTTACTGAGCCTGTTTTGATCGTATTTTGAGTAATTAGATATAGGTTTTAGGTTTAATATATGTTTATTTTAGTTTATTTTCGATGTTTTGTTTCCTTGATTTTTTTGAATGGTATCTATTATATATTTTATTTTATTACAAAATGTATTTTTAGAAGTTATTTATATTTTTAATTTCGTATCTTTCTTCTTTCTATCGCTCTTTATTTCGCTAGTATTATGTGTTGCGATAACGATACAGATTCATACTTCTTCCCGCATAACAAGGTACACTACGACCTAGTGTCAACACACACGAACACTTTTTGCGACGTTTTAAGTGGCAGAATACTCAACAAGCAATGCGTCCAGAATTCGGTGGAAAGTGGGAAACGGGAGTGCCTTAATGGGAACGGACTGTCTTCGTCTTCCCAGGTTCCCTATAGGGCAAACCTGGGAAACTAGCTAGCCTAGCTTCACGCAAGAAAAAATAAAAACCACGCTATATGCAAGAGAACAAAGAAATGAAAATAATTAAAAATATATTTCCTCAACTGGAGATCAAACCCACAACCATCGCATTTACAAGCAAACGTTATACCACTGTACCTTAAATGTTCACATATAACTTCTATTCTGTCATCTAAATCAATTCAACACATAATAAAACTAGTCCATGTAAACAAATAGAATAATTATTAACAATAGATAATTAAATTCTTTAATGAAACTCTATCTCACGTGCTTGACGTTGACGCCGGTCGGGTCCGAGTCACTTTGCCCATATATTTTGTGTACCTGGTATGTTATACAGCTGTTACAGTTATAAGTTAGTGTTTATTCAGGATATTGTTTAGAAGAGTTTATTGATATGTCACTATAGTGACTCTCCTTTGTTATTGCATAAAGGAGTTTTAAGGGGTTAGGGTTAGGGTTTGATTTTAAATTGGGGGCTGAATGAAACTCATTTTCTGGCTCTGGTAACAAGACAAAGCGAGGCGTTCCGCGAAAACGGAGTGCCTTGACACTAGGTTCCTTATGCTTCATACAGCGTGACATCTAAGTTTATCAAGATAATATTGCCAATTTGAGATATTTAAACTTTTTTATATATGTAGAAGATGGTTGCTACCTTAAATTTCGACGGAATATTCGTATAAGAGTTTTCTCTATTTTAGTTAGTTTTTAGTCGTTTTGGCACAGAGTGATTTCGTTTAGAGTTCGACCGGAAAGAGCAGAATGGAGTGTCTTGACAGTAGATTTTCCTCACATACCATGCCGTGCGTGATAAGGCGCGAAACTTTTATCGATTCAACTAAATGTGGGAGAAGTGTGAAAGTAAAAAATACAAACATTCACACTACGTGGGAGATCCACCACCTACGCTTGAACCAGGGATGTCACTTACGTATAATGTAGGCGCTAAGAAGTTGTCGTCGAGTAAATTTTCCTTAAATATTTATAACACGCTTATAAACTACATACATTAAAATGCTAATTCTTCTTTTGCATACAATCATACTATTGTTTATATAACTTAATAAACAAAAAAGGAAATAACACCCATTAAAAAAAAACCAAAACAAGAAAGTATTTATGTATACAGCTTACACTGATATATAAAAATATAATAATATCGAACATATCTCAAGTCTCTACATGCATCTGAAGCACAGATCTTACTCTACACGATATTTAAAACAAAGTAACAGCCAACAAGGCCTATATATAACATTAGCATCGTATTAAAGGCGTTGCACTGTAAAAAAAAACGAAGTCCGTAGAACCTTTGTTGTGGTGGTCAGTGCCTCGCAAAATAAAAAGACAAGTTAAAACGGGAGGAAACAGGTCTCTACGAACCAGTTTTACAAGTCGATCAGAACTTAAAACGACTCTACTAAACAAATTTAAGACTCAAAATCCTCTAAACGGGTGTATACTATGATTTAAAACATTTCGATTTCTTTGGAATTTTTATTCACGTGATTGTCAATTTTTGGGAGACTGTTCTCTTGGAAGTGGCCCGTGTTTTTTATACGTCTGCGTTTGTAGGGGTCATTGTGAAGGATAGACTAACTTAACTATATAAGTTCTCATATATTTTATATAAAACAATCTGTTATATACATATATAACAGATTTTTTTGTTATCTGGCTAGACACAACGCAACGTTAAGTTACGTTACAGCAGCAGTGAATCTGATTTCAGTTCAAGGTTGCTTTATGAAAAATAAGTATTTTGAAAAATAATGCTTAAGTTACTTATTTCTAACGTTACTATTTCAGGCCTTTTTGGTACTAAAGTAACATTTAAATTTCTCAAAATATTACACTATCTACATATATATAAAAAAATGTATACAACAAAACAACTTACCAAATATAATATTGACGCACAGTCAATAAATATATATATCCATAATACACACTACTATATACCTCTAAATATGAAAATCAAAATACTAAACTCAATTCAATTCAAGGATAAATACAAGAATTTGCATATAAATACTCAGTAATTTCTCATTTAGCGATCCTTTAACCTCAAGGATCAATTCTAACTAGATCAGTCAACCTAAATCAACCCTTTCTGACCACCCTTATCTTATCGACATCGGCCTGTTTGAATGACTACGCACCTAAGGTATTTATTTTCAATTATAATTTAAATCATTCAGGCTGTTAATCTTCGTTTTAGTTAGAAATAGAATGTTATGTAGGTATGTTTAGATAGAGATTTAAATAATTAAAATGTAATTATATGAGGTCAATTGTGGTGCAGAGGCAAAAGCGTGCGACAGGTTGTGTTTTCAATTCCCACAATGAAAGAAAATATTTAACAATTTAATTTTGTCCCTTTGGTAACGAGGTAAAAAAGCGCTCTCTGTACACGCAATGCCTCCAGAATTTGCCTGAAAGTGGAACGGAAGAGTATATCTTAACACTATGTCCCCAGGTTCCATTTGTCTACCTTGCTATATGCGGGATAAAGCGTGAAGCTAATGATTTAATTAATGTAATTCTATGGAAATAGAGATGTTATCTCTGATTAGCACTACACATATTTACCTTTTAATGCATAGTAAATTTTAACAACTTTTTAAATTGTCTAAATATAATAATGGACCGACATCCGCACATTGAATCCCTACGCATCTACACCTTTTTGTATTTAAATTTTAGCCGAAAATTAAACTTTGTGAGGAACAATGAAGTACAATAAAGTATTCTTTATATTATTTGAAGAATATATTACAAAGTAATAAGTCTAGTGACTAATGACTAGACGCATTACATATTTATAAAGTAGATGTATCATTATAGTAAAATGTCAAAAGTTAAAGAAAAAGAAGTCCTTAGAAAAGGTGAAATTAACAATCCATTTTGTAAGAACTACCTATAAATAACCACTGCAGGCATCCAAGGACAGAAAAATAATCAGAAAACATATGGTATGAAAAAGAAATGCGACACATGTGACCAATTTAAAAAGATCTCCTTCGAGAAGGCAATTCTTTATTTTTTGTTCGTAAACAAGAAACTTCGCTGGCTCACGCTGAACTGGTGTTCGGAACGAGTTTTAGTTGAGCCGCCGCGAGATCTTATTGGTTTATTTTGTGGGGTCTTTATTCGCTGGTGGTACAGTCACCCCAAGAAAAGGTCTCGTGGTCACTGACCATGAACAAGAATAGCTTGTACCTGCGCCGGCGCAGCCCTGACGTCATATATCATCGAACTTAGCCAGGTATAATTACGTGAGACCTTAAGTTTTTTTATGTTTTTTTTACTTATTTATGTATATCCCATATTATTAATGTAAATGAGTGAATTGTTTCTCATATTTTATATCAAAAGTCACGAGTTCAAATCTGATGTGTTATTATAGTGCTACTATGTAATTTTAATATTAGGTATTGAATATTTAAAATATGATTTACTATTTTTATAATTTGATTATATTATTCACATACTAAATATTTTAAGCATTCACGCTATCTTTTTTTTAGCATATTTTTTTTATCCAAAAGATTCTGTAGCCATAGCATGCACGTTCCGGGGGAACCCAGTGTAGGAACACTTCGTTTCCTAAATTTCGTCCACTTTTAGAGTCGTTGTGAATTAAGCGGCAGAATAACTGCTTTGTTATTAAGACGAGAAAATGCAAATAATTCTCTCGAGTAGGAATCGAACCCACAACCGTCACATTTACAATCAGAGGCCACGACGGCCGCGACTTGATCTATACCTATATATGTGTAGAAATATGTTGGTCTGTTATAGTAACATTTAATAAGGGATACTCAATTATTATGATTTAAAGATAAATTGCCTCCTGAACCAGGTCTTAGTATTTATAAACATTCTTATGACGTTTCGATATATTATTGTACACTTCCGTTTACATATCGCCGTATGTTTGTTCATTTAAGTTACTCATCGCCTGGTTCATATATGTAGGTATCTATTACGATAACAGAAATAAATAAATCTGAAATAGTTTTTCACGTTTTATTCTTAGCGTTATACCCAATAGGTATAAGAACTTTATATTTTTTTTTATACTGTTATAATGTAGTTTTGGATAGAGCAAAAGAAATAGTCGTCGTTTTCTATGTCTTGTTGGAATACTGTTTTTTTAATAAGAATTAATAAATATAAAAATCAGTAAAAATTATGATAATATACTCCAAACATACATGGTATTCAAACATTGAACGCAGGAACCTAACACTAAAACATTCTGTTTTCCACTTTCCGATTTTTCAAGGCATTGCCTGTTGAGTGGCAGAACTCAACGCCACGTTTCATCTACCAGAGCGTTAATAAAAATAAGTAAAATATCATATTCTAAATTAACAATCACCCAGAGTGGGAATCGAACCAAGAATCGTCGCGTGGAGTTTTATAGCGCTGTCCCATTGCGCCACAACGGCCTCAATGCTTCATTTCTTCACACGAAATATATTTTTTAAATATTACCAAAATATTAAGGTATCCCCTAACAAATTTACGTGTAAACGAACAATGTTCTTAAGAAATACAGGCACGGCGAGGCACGGCAACGTAACGGATTTATGGCTGAACGAAATTAACCTAAAGGTGTCGCTAAGAGATTTATGTGGCGGAAATGAGACGGGTATTTTTTAGGCTTTAATTTCGATTTACATTTAATTTAAGATGCAGAAGGATCAAAAGATGTTGAAGTACTGTAGTTGATCATAAAGTTTACTTTTATAATTGAAAGGTGATAAAAAATAATGTTTTTTTTGTAGATTAAACTTGTACGTAGCAGAATTTGATCCTACGTCTCGTTGGGAGTGTCCGAATGATTTAAATGTTATTTACTTAATTTTTCTTAACATTTTAAAGAGAGAAAGAAAGAGGAAGGTAGAGACGGTACTTGGTGTTATGACTATCCGTTCCCTACTTTACGCAAAATTTTCGAAGCATTGCGTATTGCGTGGAGGGACTGGACGCCGTGTTTTACCTACTAGAATGGAGAAATGAAATTCATTGAAAAATTAATAATTTCCCTGGACGGGGCTCTAACCCGCCACCATCCCGTTTACAATCAGACGCCTTTCTCTCTCAATATTAAGCATCTGACTGTTACAAATAACATTTCAACTAAGAGATCAAGCACGTTTAATAAGAAATTATAAATCGTTTATAAAGTTAAGGGTTGTTACAACTGAAAATAAATTAAAATCAACGATTTAATTAGACATCGTTAATAGTTTTTAGTATAAATTTATTTCAAAGTTATAGTCTAGCCTAGAATAAGAGGCCGATGTAATATACAAAGTGAGAAATTAAGGCAACGTCAAGCTTTATCTAAATACGGGCAGAACAAATAATAAACATATCTCTAACATACTCGTAGATTATTTATATTTTAGTTACAAACTAAAAAGTATATGGAAAACACATAATTTACTCAATTTATTTAGCTTCAACTTGTATCCCGCATACAGCAGGGTAGGCATGGACTGTAGGGACCTACTGTTAAGAGGAGAATTTTAGAGGCATTGCTTGTTGAGTGGCAAAACTCAACGCCGCGGTTTACCTGTCATGGCAAGCCGCGCCGCGTTGGTATCGTCCAGAGCGAAGATACAGACAAACTGACCAGTGTCCTGGAGTCTCCAGAATCTACTTACAAGGAAAGACACAGGGTAAAGGGTATCTATTATTAAGGTACTCCATTCCCTAATTTCAGTTGAATTTTCGAGATATTGTGTAATGTGTGGCGAAACTTCACGTATGAAAATAACTTAAATATAATCATTCCCATTATGGAGATCGAATATATAATCATCATATTTGGTCACTTCGCCACGACGCCCTCAAAATAACACATATTTAAAGACATCTACGCTTCCCAATAACATTATAAATAAAATATATATCAGCTTCACGCTGTATCCCGCACACAGCACGTTAGGCAGAGGAAACCTAGTGTTAAACACTCCGTTCCCCACTTTCCGCCGAATTCTAGAGGCATTGCGTGCTAAGTGGAGGAACTCAACGCCGCGCTTTACCTCGACACCAGAGCGAAGAAATGAAAATATAAATGTAAATAAATATTTCATTTCCTCGAGTGGGGATCGAACCCACAACCAGTCGATTTTACAGTCACACTTTGTGTCTCTGCGCCACGACCGGCCTAAAACATATTAGAGCAATATCAATTTAAACACCGTTTGTCTTGTTAGGATATTCTAAATTGAGATCCCTATATAATATTCGTGTACAGTACGCAAAAAAACAAGCAAAATGAACGTTTGCACGAGGACCGGATGAATGAATCGACGGATACGGTTATTTCGCATAATGAATTCGCCGAACAAAATTTCGTGGTTTCCGAGCAGTGTATAGGTTGTAAGGGCATTTTAAAAACGTACGCTTGAAGAATAATGTTGTTGAATTCATACTTTTTATTACATATTTAGAATTATTAATTAATTATTATTACATAATTATTAAGAGAGAGAGTGAGAGAATTCTTAATTATATCTATTTAACCACCAGGACGCAAGTAAAGGCTTATAAAGGATATAGAGACATAATAAATATTATCGTCGTAAATAAAAATATAATAAATTTAAAATTAAAGTTAGAGGTCAGTAGTGGCTCGGAGATACAAGCATGTGACTGTAAATGCGACAGGTTGTAAGGTCGATTCCCCACTCAAAAAAAAATATATTTAATATTTTAAATTTTTCGGCGGCGTCGGTGGCGCGGCGTTGAGTTCCGCCTCTTGACAAGTAATGTCTTCAGAATTCAGTAGAAAATGGAGAGCGAAGTGTCTTAACGTAAGGTACGGCCTAACCCTGCTGTGTGCGGGACACATGAGATTTCTATTACACTTTCGATTAAACATAGTTGAAGCTTATGAATTTTCTTTTACAAATAATTATTATGAACACGCGTATTTTACATCATCCCTTTGTTATTTATTATTTTAATCAAATAACACCATACCGTTAGGTTGGATCGAATGAAAATATAATATATTATTATGTTATTTTTCCTCCCTGGTTATCCAATGTGCAAAAGGAAAAAAAATATCTACTAAGTTTTTTTAGTTCCTCATAAAAGCTAAAGTTTTGTAAAGATAAACGAAACGAAAATATTGATAATTAAAAATATCGTAAAAAAAATGTCACAAAAACAATGGCCACCGCCATGGAGGACAGCAAATACATGTTAAGTCATTACCAAGCTATAAACCCAGTAGCTGTGACGGTGGAAACGTCAAATTCTATAGAAAAATTAACCGAACACGCCCAATGACAACGTCGAAACAAAGACTGCCCGCTCAGTTGATTAATAACCAAAGCGTTTGTACTGTAGCGGGTTAAAAAATAAAAAAAAAATACACGTGGACCCAAAATCATGGGCTATTCTATTCATACCACAATGGGCCTAAAACGATGTTAGCCAGACTTTATTACAATGTTATAGAGTCTATCTTCTTAGTCCCGTTTTTTGTATCCCGTTGGACGATCTTCAACTTTATTTTTAAGGGGCATTGTTCAATTTCATTTGTTTTCCCGTTGGAATTCAACATGGCGTCAAAAAAGGATGGAGCTTGAAAAAATCATGGTTGGATGCGTGTGGGCGACTGCGGTCCCCATGAAAGGTCCTAAAGCCTATATTTGATATGGAGACACTGTGTATGGCATGGTTTGACCATACATTGTCTATGAAATGAAAATGTATTTTACTCAATGTACAGACAAAGTGTATGTTATATATTTAAAAAAAAATGTTACTTAATTCGTAGAAAAACAAATAATCAATATAAAACTTATATCAATATATAACATTCAAGTCGACAGTATTTATTCTACTGTAAATATTACTGTAAACATTCTACTGTATGTGAGTAAAAGAAAAATGATAGTAAAAGTAATAATAAATTATTAATTAATAAAGATAGAAAATTATATAACTAACAACGTTAATCAATGTAAGGTTTACACATTAACCTCAATGAATCGAGCCCAAAAGGCGCGGGTTCAAATCCCACTACGTTCAAGCTTTTATACGTTTTCTAAAAAAAAAATATTTTTCGATCCTGAGAGTGGGATAACACTTTAAAATTGTCATAAATTACTTTCTACAATCTAAACTCACATCAAGAGAAATAAACTGAACAATCCACATAAATACCCTCAAAGAGAACCAAACTTGCTACCACCGTCACAATCAAAAGCTAAGACAATAGCCGATTAACATACAAGCTATGATTTTTCCATGTTCATCTAATTATAAACATAATATCGCATAACATTCACGTGGTGACATGACGTTAGAGACCGTTGTTATTGTAACACGACGCTGTAACTAGCTACTATTTACAATTAAATATTACAATTAGACCGTAAATTTTCTATATAACACTAGTAGGTAGGTACTATTATGTTACATTATAATATTTTTTTTTATCAAGAAATTATGTTATGTTCTATATAAAAGACCACCAACGTATGTTTATGAATATAGTGTTATCTTCTTTTAGTTTTCATTATTAATTCGAATATTATTTATGAATATACTGTTATCTTCCTTTAGTTTCCATTATTAATTAATTACGGATTCGTCATTTTATAGTAAATAAAAATACTTGTGCGCTTGAGCTCGAACAGCAACTTGCCTTTGGAGGCTTTAAATCTTTTACATTCTACTCGACTTCACTGTTCGAGCTCAAATATGGCTAACCAATTATAAACTAATAGTAAGTAAGTTCAAATACTGAGTATTTTATTTATACAATTAACAGTGTATTATTGCAAGTTAATAAAGACTAGTTTTCAACTAGTTGTGTTACTCCATACTGGAACCTCATCTTTCGCAAGTATTAAATAAGTCATGTATACTTTTTTAGCTTTACGCTTCAAAACACTCCGTTCTCTACTTTTCTTTCGAATTCCAGATAAAGCCTGTTAAGTCGCGGAACTTAACGCCGCACCTGAGTGCATATTGTAGTTGTTTTTTTTTACTTTTTAATATTTATAAACGGTCCTAAAACAGTGATGAATCAATGGGTTCTCCGCTATCATCGTATGACAAGAAAAATGGGTATTTCCAACACAAATGTGACTTATAAGCGTGTCTGTTCTTTCCACATAGATAAAATTGACCTTCATTGAAGGAATCTTTAAGGAATCTTAAACTACTACGGAATGGAATCCACTCTGTATGTATTGGAAACATTCTATGTGTCATGATGTCGGAAATATCTAGTTATTTACATCTTATTCGTCACCGCTATAGCATCACGATTTATAGAAAACAAAGTAACGGTTTATTTTATAAAATCGCGTCAATATAAAAGGGGAATTTATTAGGAATTATGCACCTAGCGGTTAAAATCTATGTTTTTTTTTCAGCTTCAAGTTTTATACTCCATATAGTTGGAAGAAAACGTAGAGAGAAAACTTAATGTCATCCATTTTTCAGCCGAAAATGAGAATGATTAATGCTCCTAAATGGGCACTGAACTCACAACTGTCGCATCTACAGACGTTCAGACGTTGTCCCACTGCGCCACCACAGCCTCAATATGTTTTGTTAATAATGTTATTGGCATGTAATGTTAATAATCTAATAGACTTTACGAGTAAATAGTTTAAACTTGACAGGCAAATTGGCAATTTTTCTGTCTGAAAGTCGAAATATATCGAAACATTCAAAATACATAAATAAAATCATTGCACAGGTTTTACGGTTCCATAGGTAGTACACATAAATGTAAAACCACTGACACACGCACAACCCCAACCGCTGAATCTGAAATTTTGATTTTTTTAATGACAGGTTCTTTGTAAAGCATATATATGTGAGCGCAAAAATGTGAATTTTAGTCAATCCCTAAGAGTTCCAAAAGAACTGTTTTTGAAAATATCGAAAAATACGCAGGTAAAATGGCAAACGCATATTAGTAGTATAATAATCAAATATATCTAATAAAAAAATATTTGTAAAAACAAAAACCCCGACTGCATCAAACTAAAAAGAAAATAAATAAGCCCAATAGTTTATTAGGATTAACAGTCGGGACCTCTTTAAATTATGCGGGGATCCTGGTAAAGATTTTATTGATTGTAGAATTACTTATAGGTCCCGACTGTTAATCCTAATAAACTATTGGGCTTATTTATTTTCTTTTTAGTTTGATGCAGTCGGGGTTTTTGTTTTTACAAA
>JAATLQ010035531.1:0-14074 GCA_013421005.1 Heliconius erato x Heliconius himera
CTGGCTAAAGAATGACGTTCGAAACGTCTTGATTATATGACTGTTGATAAAAATATATATTTTTGAAGCACTATTATACAATATTTTATACAATAAAGTAAACAATGCCAGTCGTGGCGCAGCGGCAAGAAGTGTGACTGTAAAACCAACGTATATAAAAGGTGTGTTATTTAATGGTGGTTGGTAGTTCAATTTGACCCATAGTAATAGTAGTAGTGGTTGAATTATGCATATATTTATGAACATTTTTAAAGTTCCAGTATAGTAAATAGTGAGGCCGGTCGTGGCGGAGCGGCACGAGGTGTGATTGCAAACCCGACTGGTTGTGAGTTCGATCCCCACTCGAGGAGATGAAATATTTACTTAAATTTATATTTCCATTTCTTCGCTCTGATGTCGAGGTTAAGCGCGGCGTTGAGTTCTGCCACTCAACACGCAATGCCTCCAGAATTCGGCAGAAAGTGGGGAACGGAGTGTCTCAACACTAGGTTCCCTCTGCCTACCCTGCTGTGTGCGGGATACAGCGTGAAGCTGATTTATTTATTTATTTTATTTTATTATAGTTGTCAATCAATTCTGCTTAAATCAATAATCATGTATTTTAAGCGGGCGAAGCCGTGGGCGGGCCGCTAGTATCCAATATGATTCAAGAATATTTACTTAATTACTACGAAAACCCATTTTTTGGCCTTTTGTTTTTGAATAATTATTTTTTAATTCACTTTTTTTATTAATTTGCTTTGTTAATAATCCTAAGATTATAAGACGAAAAATTTGGCATTATTTTTATTGGCATTATTATTATTTCATTAAAGGAGTTAATACCGTGAAGATATGTGCGAGATACACTGAGAAAATAAAAAAATATTTAAATTTTTTTCTCATCATCATCTCATTCATCGCATGAATGAAATCTCCAAATTTATTTTTAGAACATTATTATAGTTGCATCTACGTGATGATTCCCAATAATAAGTCTTGCCCGGTTTTAAAAAAAATGCCACTAGATCATAAAAATGTAAGTTCTACAATATTTGAACCTGCAGTGTGCTAAATAAGAACAAATGAACGAGTGAATGAACAGTTACTGTCTTAAAGGTATCTAAGGTAATAATGCATTTAAATAAAACTCCAAACATATTTTTCAAATATTTAATCTCATCAACCAGTACAAAATATACCTATGTACATATACATATATTCAATAAACCTATACAACCTTATTCAGATACATAATTAGTAACCGACAAATAATTCATTTCTCTTGTAAACTTAGCCCATTTCACTGTTTTCTTTTGAATGTCTAATTTTATATTATCTTTTCTACATTTGAGCGCTTGGTTTATAATAAATTTGTTAAAGTAATGGACGTGGGGATGGTTGACGTATTCTTCGATGTCCATCCATTTACAATCTTTTACTTCCCTCTCTGATATAGTCACGTTTTCGGTAAGGGCCTTCATCATGAGGAGGACATAAATATCGGAATTACCAAACATCATGTTGTGCGAGTGTCTGAATGATATTAGTGATGTGAAATCTGTTTCCACTCCCGTTTCTTCCCTGACTTCCCTTTTAGCGGCTTCAACGATATCTTCACCTGAACATAAAATATAATTTGAGTGATTTTTTTTATTTCATTAAATTTCTTATATCAAATAATAATAAATGAAACGAATATAAATAAAACATTTCAGAAATTCTTGCAATAAAAATTCAAAAAACTCATACTAGCATTTTTTTACTACATCATGTAGTGTGGTTGACGAGTCGTGGCCGCCCTAAAGTTAACTTTTGCTCATTGTTCACTCGGTAAGAAAATAATCAAAAGTAATAAAAATTCTAAAATGAAATCTGTGCAATCATCTTCTACAACTCCAGGGCGACCAGGACTCGCCGACAGTACATTACAATTTACACGAGCGTATATACTATCTAGAGATATTTTGCAAAATAATCCTACAGTGGCTTAATAACAATGTGGCACGAAATTACGTCAAAATGATTTTAAAACTTTCAAAACTTACATTAGAAATAAAACACTTTGTATAATACATTCATTTTTTTATACAGTTAACTCATTCATATTTTAAAGATTACTTATTTAAGAAACATACAAATTTTAAAACTGCGGAGTTTGAACCTGCACCTCTTTGAAACCACAACTTATTTATGTTGTTACATTTTTATACTTTAAGAAATTTCCGCTACCCAAAAATAATTGTTTAAAATCGTTTGGTAAAAGAGAATGTTATT
The DNA here is from genome assembly GCA_013421005.1 of Heliconius erato x Heliconius himera. Taxonomy (NCBI): domain Eukaryota; kingdom Metazoa; phylum Arthropoda; class Insecta; order Lepidoptera; family Nymphalidae; genus Heliconius; species Heliconius erato x Heliconius himera. The sequence goes on from JAATLQ010035531.1 coordinate 2,257, forward strand.
TAAGAAAAAAACATACATTTTAAAGTGTTATTCCACACTTAAGAAAGAGAAATATTTATTAAGGAAACATGAATAAATTGTAACAAGCTTAAAAAAATTTCGATATAGTTTGATGAGAACACATAGTTTAGTGGTCAGAGCTTGGAGAGTTTCCAAGAGGGGAGCTATGTTCAAATTTTTATATGCTTCCTAAATAAGTATTGTTATTTCCTCAGAGAGGAATAAACCATAAAAATGTAAAAAAATATTAAACAAAGTTTAAAAGGGGGAAAGTGTCATTATCACGTTAATAGCATTCCACCAGTAATTTACATAAATTTAATATTTTTAGAGTTCATACCTCAAAAAACATAACCCTCATAGGAAAGGCCATGTTATCTGCGAATATCATATTTATCAAATTCAAAATCATATTTTACTTTAATATGCGATAACCCAAAGCAATACTTTTAAACAATAATCAGAAATATGTAGAAACAAAAAAATTAAACCATACACTAATCATTGTTAACTGTAACTACTAACTTAATTTTTTACTTAATATTCTGTAATCTTATATATTGTAGATCATATCTTACCCCTTTCCACATATCCTCCAGGAAGTTTCCAGTGGGGATAATCATATTGTTTTTCAGACAGCGCTAGCAATTGATTCCTTCCATTTAAAACTAGTGCTCCGACACCCAAATTTGTGTGACTAGCGGGAGGCAAATTGGGCTTCAAGTCCATCGGCAGCCATTTAAACATCATGACAAAATCATCTCTGGCATGATGAAAATTAAAACCTTTCTAAGAATATTAATAGTATTTTGTAAAATATATATACATATACATAAATTTGGTGTTATCTTAAGTTTTAAATATGTGAATTATTTGTATGTGATTGTGTTATACTCACTTCTGCTAATATAGGTACAAAATGAGAGTCATCTATATGAACTTTAAACCATATGCAATGTCTATTTTCACTCTTCCATAACTGAAGTGCATCTGTAAGTAACAATTACAATATTTTTATTGTATATTTTTCAATTGAGTGAATGCATAATAAAAATAGTATGATTTTTTCCTAGTAAAGCAGCACAGTGTCTGACTGTAAATGTGAGTTATAGGTTTGATTCTTACTTTTTTTTTTAAAAATAAAATAAAGTTGAATAAATTTTAATTCTAATGGGTTATAGACAACTGTATCTAAACTACATTTAAAAAAAGTGAGCCTAATTTATATACAAATTTCTCTAAGTTATCTACATACATATGTCTAAGTAGTTCACTCTAAAATGGATTTTATATGTAAGTGAAAACTATACACATTTTATTAAGTATTTTATATTAAATTATTTTTTATATTAAAAAAATTGTTAATTATAAGACACAAAGTAACCAGATTATAAATGTGAAGGCTGTGGATTGGATCCTGATTCATGGGAAATTATTTTTATTTTCCTGTCCAGGTAAGGCAACATACAGCACTGAATTCAAGCAAAAAACAAGAGGCGAAATTTTGTATTATTTTATATAAAAAATATCTCATCATTCTTCATAAGATACTTACTTTCAAGCTTTTCCGAAAATATATCTCTATTACATTGAAGTTTTTTAGTATCTACAGTCACTCCATTAAATCTGTCAGTTTCACCTGTAAATACTTGATAAGATGGATAATTGTAGAAGGTACAGGTGATATTTCTAAAATAAAAAGCCATATTTGAAAAATATGTAACAAAAAATGTCTTCTTAAACAATTTCAAGTAATAAAAATTACCTAATATCACTACAACATAGCTTTGCTTTGTTTAAATAGCCTAGCCTTAGGATAATTTTTCTGAATAACATTTCAGAAAACTTTGTTAACATAGATAAAAGATTAAATAAAGTATTCAGTAGTTCAAAAAATTATTGACCTATTAATTTAAGGAATATTATTTTATAATATTAAGCAATAATACTCAATTGTTTATAAAAAATAAAATGAGGTTTGCAATGGTATATTATATAAAATTTTTCCTTATTCTAAGTTCTCCTTATAATTTCTTGATCCCAATTACCATGATAAATGTATAATATGTTTCTCCTAGAATTTAGAATAAAATTATATAAGATTTTTTTTACTATCATTTAAAATTGCGCTTATCAATATTACGATGACATTTTAATATATTTCAGTTACTTAAAAATTATATAGTCATACGAAATATGTCAATGTCATGTGTCAAATGTGGTTAGTCCCTTCGTTCGAAACTTTATAAATCATAAATAAGATTACTAGTTTAATAATACTGAACTGTGTCATTTTTTGTGCTTCAGAACACTCTGAAGGCTAAGATGAATGTGGGAAATAATTGGCTATAAAATTTTTATAAATATTTATTTTGACACCCTAAAACTTGTCTCTAAGCCTGCTTATCATAAGGTGTCCGTGTCTATTTATGTAGATCTTAAGATAGAAGATCTTAAGTATCTTGTTTCCTATGAGTGTTATACTATTAGTATGTATAGTAAATAATTTAGAGGATAAAAAATGTTAAGTTTCTTTGTAACCGACTTCTGTAAGAAAAGGAGGTCGACTGTATTTTTTTTAATGTTTGTTACCTCAGATCTTTTGACTGGGTGAACCGATTTTGATGATATTTTTTTTTATTTGAAAGGTAGTGTGGTGAACCCATGAGGTCGCATTTTTTTTGGTCCGTTTCTGACAATGGTATGTAGGAGAAAATCTCATAAGTCTTAAATTTGCATATTAGGTATGTGTGCGACAAATGAACGAATAACTCAATATCACGCCAAGCGATTCCGATGATTCTTTTTTATTTTAAAGGATACTCTTAAACATATATTGTTTGGTGAAAATTTGGTTAGGTTCTGACTTCTGACTATGTGATCCGGTTGAAATTGGACAAGTTTGTTTTTTTTTGGTAAAAACTATAAATATATCTAATCTAAGTTACAAGGAAAAAAAAATGTTAAAATTGGTGTCAGAAGTGAGGTTCCTCATTGTTGCATTACTTTTCAACCAACTTCAAAAAACAGAATATTCTCAATTTCAACTGACATCAAAAAGGGGATGATCATGGGGGTCAAGCAAATACTACAACAGACTTGCTACAATATCGAATTACTAAGCTTGTTTGTTTTACTTGGCACCGACTTTCAAATTATTATAAGTAGTATAATAAGTATTTCTGTTTAAAAAAATCAAAGCACGTTTTATTTTATGTAAAATTATTTTTTACTTTTTAGTTCGTTGTTTGAAGTCGATTTTTTTTGTTAAAAATTAATTTATTTTTCATATGTTCTATGTTGAGACAGAGTGGGCGCAGTGTTTAACTATTTAGGGTATAGTTAGAGGTCAATCGGTTGTCTCGATTCTAAATACTTTACATTTTTGTAAAAAGAGAAAAAATAACAACGCTCGAAAAACTTTCGACTTTAGATCAACTTCCAAAACGATCATTTTTTCTCATTATTTGAGAATGGAATGCGAACCTTGTTGACAATCTATAATGCCCCAAAACCCAAAATTAAAACTGATGGGTGAAATTATCCAGGGAGGCCCGGACCATAGCTTTGATCCAAATTATTTTGGGGTGGGCACAGATACACTCTTTCACCTACGCACATGACACAATTGTTTATGATTGAACATGGCAATTTTAATCTATTTCTGATTTCAGACATAAAAAACACAGATACAAAATACTTTTAGTGTTTCTAATTACATTTTTAATGTTTTATCTCCCTTACTCCTGAATGATTTGGATTTAACTTATAGTTAATTTTGAGTTTTGACACGTCATGCTTTTATTAGGATAAAAATATTGTCAACTAATGTAATGACAAAATGACATATGTTTTCATGTGGTAAAGTCATTAATTCTGAAGTTCTATATGTCTAAAGCTATGTGAGGAGTATTTTTATATACCTATTGCTTTCCAAAATAAAAAAAAAACAATGGCTGGACGAGGTGAAAGAGGTGTTACTCGTGTTTTGGATAAATTAGAGGCGTCAGTTAATTCGGGTCAATATTATGAAGCGCATCAAATGTACAGAACTTTGTATTTCAGGTAAAAAATGTGGTTAATGATGTAAATCATGAATGTAATTCGTTTCTTAATTGCGTATTACTTTGCAGGTTCCTAAGTCAAAAGAAATATTCTGATTTATTAAATCTATTATATAAAGGTTCTACACTTTTACTTCAACGAGATCAACAAGGTAGTGGTGCAGATTTGGCTATATTATTATTAGATGTTTTAACTAAATCAGAAACAAAACCTAGCCATGAATGGATAGATAGAATAGGAAAGTTATTTGAAATGATGAACTCTAGTATACCTGAGCGCGAAACCTTCCTTACTAATGCAGTAAAATGGTCAATGGATAGTAATAAGAAAGGACATCCTTTACTTCACAAGGTATTATTACTATGTTATTTAAATTTATGTACAATGTCTAAACATTATACATTTTAAAGTATTAATAATCCTGATTAATTTGTAGAAAATTGCAGAAGTGTATTGGAATGAAAAGACATACACAGTAGCGCATAGACACTTTTTACACTCAAGTGATGGAGAGACATATGCAAAAATGTTGATTGAATTGCACACCACAAAAGGATTGAAATCAGAAATAGATTTATTCATTGCACAAGCAGTTTTACAGTGTCTTTGCTTGCGCAACATACAGATGGCGTCAGAGGCTTTCAATAAATACACAGGCTCCCACCCAACTATAAAAAATGATAAAGGCCCACCATATTTATTTCCTTTGCTTAATTTTCTATGGTTTCTATTACGAGCAATTGAACAGTATGTATTTTTTAATATCATATAGCTTTTATAAATTTATTTAAATGAAATGTCAATTGTAATGAGTATTTATATTTTGTTTTCAGAAAACACATTGTCCAATTCAAAATTTTAAGAAATTGTTATGCTATTAGTATAAAGCGTGATCCAAATTATTCAGTATATTTAGATACGATAGGCCGCATTTGGTTTGGTATTGAAATTCCACAAAACAAGAATCAAAATTCAGTATTTGGTGGACTTTTAAAATCTATTATTGGAGATGTTGATGTTGACACGTCTGATGATGATGGCGACCATTTGGGAAACTGTGCACCAGCACCAGATTTAGATTAAAATTAATAAATTTTGGTAAAGAAAAGAATTTACAACTGAAACCGGCACTAGAAATTTGTTATTCTAAATTTGTAAATGATGTAAAATGGTAACTTGAACTGGTTCATGTGGTGCAAACTGACATTCAAAGTTTTCGAAGTAAATTTTATTAAAATAAAATCAGGCTATTTTAATATAATTTTTTTAACATTTCTAACACTTCTAAAGTATGTTATTTAAAAATAATTATTTTGGCAAATCTTAAGCTTATAGTCAATATAGAGCAGATTTTGTAGACCTTATTTGTTTTAATAACCTGTTTATAATGTTTGTATAATTAATAACTTCAATTAATGTTCATTTATTAAATAGTAGTTTTATTTTTGAATTATGCTTCTTTACTTTCATCATTTTGGAAGGTTAGGTGTTGTGAAGAAATGGGGATTCTGGTCTAAAGTTTTTGTTTTAAACAACAGTACAGTATTTCAGGGGTAAAATAATAAAAAAAAAACGAAAAAAATATTTATTTCAAAATAAAGCAAAATACACCGTAAATATTGAGTACCATGAATAGGTACAATAGTCACAAAACAATTACTGTAAAGACTAAATTATAATAAATTATTCAATAAAATGTCTGTTTATAAAAATTATATACAATACTAAAAAAACATTCAATAAAATTTATTATTCTAAAATTCGGATACATTTATTAATTTACAATTACTGTAATTCCTTTCAAAATATACATAACACTGAGGTAGACTTATAATATGTTAAATATAAATATCAAAAAAAAGCAGATTCAATTCATGCTTAACTGCATAGTACCCTAAAAGGCAGAGGCCATGTGCTGTGTTATCATATTTAAACTAAACATCTTCAACAACAAAATTGGTTACATCTCTTGACCAATTTTTTATTTTGAGTTGAGTCTTTTTCAAATTAAATTTAAGGCCTCTATTTTTTAAATCTAACGCTTGTTGTACAATAAATCTATTAAATTCGTGGACATCGGGATGGTTTAAAAATTCGTTTACATCCATCCATTTACATGCTTTGATTTCTTGTTCCGATCTAGTTATCACATTAGATGTAGGTCGTAATAAGACTACAATATAAATATCAGAGTTACCAAAATTAGCATTATGAGAGTGCCTTAATGTGACCATTGACTCAAAAACCGAATCAATGCCAGTTTCCTCTTTTACTTCTCTTACGGCCGCATCTTTGATATCCTCTCCTGAAAAATATAAAAAAAAATAATCTTTATTCGTTAAGTTAGATAACATAAAATGATGCAAGGTATTGCAAAATATATTTGCATCAGAGATTCCCAGGGTACGGTGCTTTGTAATCATGTCCTTGTGAAGGAGAGATGGAGAAGCTATTTCCAGAAGATGGAGAATCTATATGGCAGTGAATGTTGGCCAGCACTATCCTAGCATACTTAGGAGCTTCATATCACGGAAATGAAGATGCTGAGGTGGGTATGGAGTAATGCAGTCGTCAGTCATTCAAGGTAGTCTTGGAGTCCGTGTCGTCCTTCCGCCTGCGGAAAAACGCCGAGAGCGTCGCTAGAGATGGTTAGGGCACGTCACACGCCGTCCTAGGAACTAGCAAGTGCTTTGCTATATCAGTCTGTAAAGCGAGACCTCACGTACGCCCAACAAATAGTTGGTTGAATGTTGTTATGCTGGATATGACAGCCAATAGTCTAACCAAATATTAAGAACCATGCAAAGTGGAGTAGGTTGAGTAGGAAGACAGACCCCAGCAAAAGACAGAATTAATGCCAGGAGGAAGACATCACATTGAGGTCACAATGTGACCAAGCAGCATAGTGTATGACTGATAGTTGTGGGTTTGGTTCCAAGATTATCATTTCTTCACTCTGGTAACAAGACTATGGTGCTTAGTTCTGCAACTCAACATGCAATGTCTGAATTACGTGGAAACTGTGTGACAGTGTCATAACTAAAAATTCTAATAAAGTAATTCCTAAAAAAAATTTAGTTTATACCTCTTTCAACATAACCTCCAGGAAGTTTCCAATGTGGAAAGTCTAAATACTTCTCTGCTACAACAAGTATTTTATTGTTTTCATCCACAACTAGACCACCTACACCAATATTTGTGTGACTTGCAGGTGGCAAATTTGCCGAACAAGTGGTAGGGAGCCATTTATACATCATTACAAAATTATCCCTAGAGTGATAGAAGTTAAAACCTTCCTGAAAATATAAAAGAAACTTACATAATGAAAGAGTTCTTCCAAATTACAAAAATATATATATCAGTAATCATATCTAATAAATGATGATGATTGACATCCACCCTTCTGTCACTCATTCATCCATTTTTATTATTTTTTTCCTATATGCTCCTCGAGAGGTACTCAAACTTATGTGATCTTCCTCGAGTATCATTGATTGTGGTCTCAAAGGTCCATTCACGGTCTCACAATTCACTCTCACATCATTATTTTTTTTTTTTTAGTTTTGCTAGACTTTTTATTGAAATGCCCAAATCACTTAGGCATATGCTTCATTCTTACTTTAAATTTTGTTCAAGCCTCGCAATGTATCCCGCTTATAGCAGGGGAGGAAAGGGATTCCTAATGTTAAAACCAGTGTGCTTACATTTGAATGCTGTGCAACAGTGGCCTCACTACTTCATTCACTTGTTCCAATAATTTCCCACATTCACTGATCTTGCATTTCATACTTTCTTTATCTTTACTTCTTCACATTTAGACTTAGATATACAAAATGATTACATAAATAGTAACATTCACTTAATTTTCATAACTAAATGGATTTTTTTTTATTTAATTTGACTTAACAGTGTAATATCATTATTAGTGCATATGTATTAAGCAATTGAAAATATGATATGTAAACGTTACTTTTGCAAGTATTGGAATTATCACTGCATCCTTAATATTGACTTTAAACCAAATACATTTTCTGTTTTCTTCATCCCATTTTTTCAAGGAAGCTGAAATATAAATTTTAACGAAGCCACAAATATTGTAAGTAAATTAATTAATTTACTTTATAAATGAAATAATTTTATATTTATGTAATCATAATCACCTATAAGTTGATCACTAAATTTGTCCAGTTCAAAATGTTCATCACATGAATCAACTGTGATGCCATTGTATCTATCTGTTACTCCTTCAAATGTTTTTGTGGACATTGTAAAATTCTTCTCTACATATAAGTAAAAATGTAATGTGGAAAATTTGTAGAATTTATATCTTAAGCGGCAATCACTTTACTCTCAAATTGGTTATTTGCTTATCAGCTATCTACATGTTTTTTTGCGTTTGCTAAAAATTCAAATCATGTTTAACCCAGACGTCAGAGTTAATGGAACAGATAATAAATAATACTAGTACAGTAGTATAACTACATTATGCTATATTGTTCACTTGTTATATATTTTATTACTTTTGTTATACTATTATATATATATATTTACCTTTGATCGTTTGTTTTATGTAAGCAATATATGTAAATTATCTTAATATGTAATGAAAAAGGAAAGTAAGTAAATGGTTTGTTGGATAAGTAAGAAATTTAGATGGTGTTGCAGTTCTTATTATATATAACCATAAGCTTAGTGCGTACTATTATATAGGCTTAGTGTAACTTTATTTCCTTGCACACCTACTCATATAAACCAAGGCGTATTGCGGCGTACTGGTCCACATAAACCAATCCTTATCCACGTAAGTAAATAGCTTTAGTGCGTGCTAATTAATATACAAAAAAGGCGCGTCTCTGAGCTTTTTACGAGAACGGATTATGAGGTAAAATATTTCAAACTCTTTGTTAATATTTTTAAAGTGTTATTAAACACTATACTAAATATGTATAATACATTTCAAACCCATACCTAAAAACTTATAATAAGTATCCTCTACAGTTTAGACGTAGGATTATTATTTTCATTTAATGATCCTGATTATCCAAATTGAAAACATGATATGACTCGTGACGGAGTTACAAATAGATACCAATAATATAAACAACTACTATTACAAAAATGCCACTAAACGTCGCCGATATGATATATTTCATTTTCAAAAAACATACCTGAATGGAAAGGGATATCTCTCGTTCTATTTTACGCAATTAGTAATTTTTATAATAAACCTAAGCAACGTTCAACTTCCCCGCCAATACCTACGACTCGAATTCCTGAATGAGGCGCGTGCGATGTTGTCGCTTTGAAGTGGTGAAGATACAAACACTCTGTATAACATACTAGCACGTATTAAGTACTTACGACATATCGACACATCTAACACGGTTTTCCCAGAAACATTTTCACCGAGACTAAAAGACTCAAATCAAAACGAATATAAATGATGCTATAAGAGCTATTGTTTATATTATAGGAACGTTAAGTGGATTAATAGGCTTGTTTTTATCAACGAAAATAAGAAATAGAAAAAAAGGAACAAAAAAATTAAGAGGAAAAATACCATTCGTGACATAGTAGAGGACAGAGACCGCACATATTTTGTGTAACGTAAAATTCTTATTGATAATGATTTATAAGTTTTCAGTCAGTTTTTTGTTAAATATCTACAAATATATACCTAAACATTATCTATATTACAACGTGTTCTAAGCAGTTTATTTATATTAGGTTATCCAGAAAACTGGCTAAAGGCATAGTAGTTTTCTAGGTCACCTAACATATTAACCTTAATTCATTTTGACTAAGTATTTCGTAATAAATTAATGGGAACATTCTAATAAAAAATATAAATTAATCTGAATATTTATTCAACACATGTAAAAGTATCCAAATCAAAAGGATATAATGACTAAATTGGACGTTATATTATACTCTTTTCGATTTAGAATAAATGTTCATTGACTTACGTAGTTATATCTAAATACATTTGTTTAATTTTACTCATATATACTTTTATTCCCGTACAAAGCAGGGTGGACAGCGGGAACATCTCGGAGCGGAAATCGAACCCACAATCGCCTTTACAGCAACGGCCTATACGGCTACGGCTACGGCTATATATATATATATATATATATATATATATATATATATATATATATATATATATATATATATATATATATATATATATATATATATATATATAGTTCGAGAAGATGAAATATTTACTTAAATTTAAATTTCCATTTCTTCGCTCTGGTGTCGAGGACAAGCGCGGCGTTGAGTTCTGCCACTTAACACGTAATGCCTCCAGAATTCGGCAGAACGTGGGGTACGGAGTGTCTTAACATTAGGTTCCCTCTGCCTAAACTGCAGTGTGCGGGATACACCGTGAAGCTCATTTAATTGATTTAATTTTAATTTTTGTATAGGTTATCAAGTCGATTGTATTTTTTTATAAGTATTATGTTTGTTTTATGTTTGATTTTAATGATTATTTTTTTATTGAAAAGGACTTCAAGGATTTTTTGATAAAAATTTTGTTAGTTTCTGATTATGGGATCCATGACAATGTGATGGCAGTTTACTATTTATAGACGCATGCAGAGGCTTTCATGAGTAAGTTTCCTGATTTTAAATGTTCACCATTTCTGGTTCCTAAAAATATACATTACCAGCAACTTGGCTTTTGTCGTTTTTATTAATTCGAGAATAGATTTATCAATGTTATGTAAAACATTACAATTTAAATAGATGAAATTATTATCTTATACAATAAATAGTTGTTACCTATATAGTCAAAGTCAAAGTCAAATAATTTTATTCAAAATAAGAAGTTACATGCTTCATTTTTTGAACGTCAAATAATTTACCACCAGTTCACTAAAATTAGTGCCTCAGACCTGAGAAGAACCGGCGCAAGAAACTCAGCGGGACTTATTTTATTTAAAATCAATTATACAAAATCACATTTCAGCGTTTCTGACAATGATACTTTGAAATAGACTGGAGCGAGCATTTCATTCCCAAGGCGTGTTATCATTTATATAATCATTAATTTGGTAATAACCTTTAACACACAAACGTCTTTTCACAACTCGTTTAAATTGTGATATAGAACATTCTCGGACGTTTTCTGGGATCCTATTGTAAAAGCGTACACATTGTCCCATAAACGAATTACGGACCCGATGTAATCGGGGCACAGGTGCAATAAGTTTACTCCTATTTCTAGTATTGATATTATGTACATCACCAATTTTGGCAAAATCTTTAATATTCTTCTTAATATACATAACATTTTCAAAAATGTATTGAGATGCAACTGTCAAAATATTTATTTCTTTAAATTTTTGCCTTAACGATTCTTTTGGACCTAAATTATAGATTGCGCGAATAGCTCGCTTCTGCAAAACAAAAATTGTTTTAATACCGGCTGCATTATCCCAAAGTAGAATGCCGTAGGACATAATACTATGAAAGTAGCTAAAGTAAGCAAGGCGAGCCATTTCCACATCCGTTAATCGTCTGATTTTTTTAACCGCAAAAGCTGCTGAGCTAAGTCTATTCGCCAATCCATCGATATGAGGTCCCCACTGCAATTTAGAGTCAATGGTGATACCGGGAAACACCGTAGAATCGACAGGTTCCACGGCTTCACCATTCAAGAGTACATCAGCTTTAACAAATTTTGTGTTAGGTGTTCTGAAGATTATACATTTAGTTATTTTACTATTCAATAGTAATAAGC
>JAATLQ010035531.1:14174-29810 GCA_013421005.1 Heliconius erato x Heliconius himera
ATTTAGTTTTTTTACTATTCAATAGTAAGTTATTAACACTAAACCAATTTACTACTTTCGATAGAGCATTGTTTACATCGTCATATATGTTTTGTCGTCGTTTTATTTTAAAAATCAATGAAGTATCATCAGCAAACAATACTATATCATGGTTCTTTCCCACTAAAAATGGCAAATCATTTATGTATATTAAAAACAGAAAAGGACCAAGAATAGACCCTTGTGGGACCCCCATACTGACAAATGATCCAGGAGATTTCTTGCCATTTACATCAACCCTCTGAACCCTGTTAGCTAAATAAGAGGTCAGAAGATTGAGTGCACGTCCTCTTATGCCGTAATGGTGTAGCTTCATGACCAATGTAGAGTGCTGAACGCAATCAAAGGCCTTAGACAGATCACAGAACATACCAAGTGCATCCTGCGATCCCTCCCAAGCCTCAAATATACTTTTTATAAGTCCTACACCAGCGTCAGTAGTCGAGCGACCTTTAGTAAAGCCATACTGTTTATCATGCAAAAGCTGATGTGAATCAAAGTGCATCAGCATTTGATTTAAAATAATTTAGTAAATTTTAGTGAACCGCTTTTTAGGATTTTTTAAAACATAAATAAAAGTACTATAAGTTTTTTTTTCAGCTTCACGCTGTATCCCGCATACACCAGGGTAAGTAGAGGGAATCTAGTGTTAAGACACTTCGTTCCTCACTTTGGCCGAATATTTTCAGACATTGCGTGTAGAGGAACGGAACTCAAGGCAGGGTTGTTGCCTTGGTACCAAAGCGTAGAAATGAAAATAATAATAAATAATAATTTATTCCCTTGAGTAGGGATCGAACCCACAACCGTCGCGTTACAGTTACATCCATGTGCTCCTGTGCCACGACGGCCTTACCATAAGTTAGCATAGGAAATTTAAAACTACAATTTTATCAAACCGCTAGTAATCGTTCTATTTGAAGGCGATGAGTTGGAAATTGCGTCCGTATCGAAAACTTTTCAATTTTCCCTCTGTGGCAAACCGCCAGGGAAAATGGATCTGTACTGTATTGCAATTTTTTACCCTTAGAATAGCTGCGAATTAATTAATCCATAAGCGAATATAGGACAATTTTATTGGTGTAAAAAATAAACTTATTTATATACCTTTATGTGAAAGATCTGTTTTTCCCGACTGGTAAGGAAGGGTTATATTTTTCCCGCGTATCTTGTATGCATGTAATATTCTTTATTAACTCATATCTCCAAAACCTCTGAACGGATTTACACAATTGAGGTATCGTTAGATTTGTATTAGCAGCCCAAGTGTTCTTAGATAGGTGACGTTAAAAAAAACAATCATGGCAACTGTGGGATCCCATTGGACTCAGTGGAAAAAAAAAATCGTTTCGAATACTAGAATATGGGTACCAAATTCAAGAGTTTAATACGAGGATTTTAAAAAGGTATATCATGATTATCATTACTTTAATAAATCCTAACAAAAAAGTGATAAATAAAAAAATATTTGTAGAAACAAAAACCCCGACTGCATAAAACTAAAAAGAAAATAAACAAGCCCAATATTTTATTAGGATTAACAGTCGGGACTTATAAGTGATTCATTTATCAATAAAATCTTTACCAGGAACCCCGTATAATTGAAAGAGGTAAATTAACATGGTATAAAGACAATGGTATATTCGTAAATGGCTTTTCTTCAATTTTGAGAATTATTGGACACAATCGTTGGCGCCCAATTTGTAACAGTATATATTTCGGATATAAGCTGTAAAACAAATAAATAAAAAGAAAAAAAATAATAATATGAATGGCAATACACATAATTAGCATAGTTAATTATGAATTATAAAATCAACAAATTTTAATATCATATTGATCCGGAGTCGTTAATGTATGGACGTCCCGAGTGTCGCAACTGTCATTTCTTAAATTTGGTAGATGAGTGCTGACGGAAGGCTGCGGTCTAGTTTTAAGTACTACGGTACTAATAAATATGGAGCATTGAAAGACTCATTCATACTGAATATATAATAAATATAATATAGTAATTCGAAGCCTATGATGGGCATGCTCTCTAAGATCGTATTTCTTATAAAGGCAAAATATGTATAGGGGCGACACATATTGTGAATCAAAGTGAGCTTTGCCCATAATTACAATACTAACTGTTGCTTGTTGTCGCGGAGTCTGACGTGATTTGCTTATGTCAAAATGTATACTACTAAGGTTCTACGATTTTGTATATAAATATATTTTTTTTTTTATGGAAAAGACAAGGCAAACGAGCGTTCGGGTCAACTGATGTTAAGTGATCACCGCCGCCCACGACCCCGTGCAACACCAGGTGCGTTGCCTGCCTGTAAGGTGGGTTGGGCTCCGGAGCCCGGCATTACCTGATGCGAAACGCAGTGGCATAAAGCCACTACTTCACGCCGGTTTTAAATGCCGGGGGTGGTAATAATCCGGTCGAGTCTGAATAAATCGGAAATAGTAGGTGTGTAATGTTTTTTTTGTCCCACCTCCGGTGTATGTAATGTCCACACATACACCGGATGTTCTGGAACCCTGGTGAATGTAGTAGTGTCCGCTTATGGTTTTAATACTTTGTTCGAACGTAGAAAATACTCGAGACAAGACTGTGGGGTGTCGTGCGTTTATTTGACATATAGTGCCCTTATGCTTTCTTCTTTTTATTATAACTAACGTAAGTTATAGTGGCGAGGAAAAAGGACGCGCTCTTGGCTTTTCTTTGGAAGAGTTTCGAGTTATGATAAAGTAATATTGTCGAGTTTCAGTTATTAAAATAAACTTCCGATGGCAAATATCTTAATAGATCGATACCTTCTAATGGCATTATTTAAAACTCATTGTGAATTTAACTTTCTTCGCACTGTTACCTCTGAATCTCAAAAAGATTTTGGGCTTCTTACGATTACAACGATAAAAGATTCTAACCACTAGACACATTATGAACCAACGGAACTGGGAATCAGTTACAAGCTGCAGAGTTTTTTTCCGAAACCTTTAATGAATGCGCAAATTATACGGCAAAAACAAGCTAAGTATTTCTGAGACGAAAGAACCTCGTATCGCCCGATCGTTCGATCAATCGTATCGAGCAGATGGCAGCTTTTAGAGCCAGAAGAAGATCTAGTGTAAGCGCTTAGTATCTCTGATTAATCGATAAGTCACTACAATTGATAGGTTTCTACTTTTAAAGTAAAAAGGCTACCGATTTTTTAAATTTGCGCTTTAAAAGTCAGTGAGATAAATGCTCTTGACAGACAGACCGACAGACGGACAACAAAATGATCTTATAAGGGTTCCTTTTTTCCTTTGAGGCCAGTCGTGGCGCAGCGGCACTAAGTGTGACTGTAAAATCGACTGGTTGTGGGTTCGATCCCCACTCGTGGAGATAAAATATTTACTTAAATTTATATTTCCATTTCTTCGCTCTGGTGTCGAGGTTAAGTGCGGCGTTGAGTTCTGCCACTCAACGCGCAATGCCTCCAGAATTCGGCAGAAAGTGGGGAACGCAGTGTCTTAACACTAGGTTCCCTCTGCCTACCCTGCTGTGTGCGGGATAAAGCGTGAAGCTGATTTATTTATTTACTTTTTCCTTAAAGGGTACTGAACCCAAAAAAAGTAATTTGATTGTGTCAAAATGACAAGTAAATAAATAATTGAATCTATTATCTCTCTCTGTCTATATCTCGGCTGGGTCAGCTAGTACTTATGTATATTTAAGTAAGTGCCTGCGTGCTATAAGTAAGACGTGCATATGCAACGATTGCACCGAGGGATTAACCAACTATATAAATTAATTCTATACTTATTAAAATCAGCTTCACGCTGTATCACGCACATAGCAGGGTAGGCACAGGGAACCCAGTGTTAGGACACTCCATTCCCCCCTTTCCGCCTATTTCTGGAGGCATTGCGTGTTGAGTGGTGGGACTCAGCGCCGCGATTTGCCTCGATGCCAGAGCGAAGAAATGAAAATACAAATGTAAACAAATATTTCATTTCCTCGATTGGGGATCGACTAGTCGATTTTACAGTCACACTTTTTGCTCCTGAGCCACGACCGGCCTACTATAAGTAAAGGAGGCCAGTCGTGGCCTCCTATATTTATATGTGAATTAGTTGTGACATGTGTTGTTGAGAAAAAACCAGGTAAGTGCGAGTCGGCTTCGCCCACCGAGGGTTCGGTACAAAAATTGGAGGTCTCGAGCTTTTTCTAAAATTCAAGCTTAGCTTAGCTAGAGTCCTTTCATCTGATATCTCACTTGAACTAGCGGCTTTAATACCAAATTTGTCGAAATACTCGTGTTTTGCTTTATAAACGGCCATATTTTTTTTTAAGTAAATGTAGTAATTTATTTTTTTCAGGAAATCATAGGATCCTAAATCTGAGTATATAATTTGAATTTCAACTCGATATCTCCGAGCATTCCTGAGATAAATGCTCTTCACAGACAGACAGACGGACGGACAACAAAGTGATCTTATAAGGGTTCCTTTTTTCCTTAAAATTGTATTTATGTATTACCTACTATTGTATTATTATTTTACAACGTACTAACATTTAGTCTACTATATTTAGTCTTCATCCTCGCGAGAACGAAATGTATGTCTGCATATATTTGACTATGATTTATCATTTCATATTACGATTTTAATATTTCAGTGTCTGCATTCGGGTTAAACATTTTCTTTCAAAACACGAACCAATATGCATTTACCTTTAAAATATTTTAAAGGATACCTAAATATCATTTTTGTTTAACGTCACGCTGTATCCCGCATACAATAAGGTAGGCAAAGGGAACCTAGTGTTAAAACACTCCGTTCGGAATTGTCCGCTAAATTCTGGAGGCATTGTCTGTTGAAAGAAGACATGGAAAAATAAAAAAAAAACAAATGAAAATATTAAATATTTTATTTCCTCGAGTGCAAATCGAACCCACAACCCGTCACGTTTACACCACGTGTCCCTACGCCACGACTGGCCTCAAGGAATAATTTAATACTTATAAATTTACTCACATTATAGGCACGTACCAGCACTATTCATATACATACATGTAACTCAGCTCGTAACGCGTCTCGTTACCGTTTGTATTAAGGATGCATCGCTTCGTCATAATTGCTTCTATGTGCGCATTAAGTAAGACTAGGAAGATCTAGTTAGACGCTACTTCTTAATAATAAATTAAAAGAAATGTATTATTAAGAAGTGATAGTGAAAAAGTATTTCGTTTTGGATTGCAATATAAATTAAATAATAAACTGTTAGCAGTCGTGTAAAATGAAATCAAATCAGCTTCACGCTGTAACCCGCACACAGCAGAGTAGGCAGGGGGAACCTAGTGTTAAGACACTCCGTTCCAAATTTTCTGCCGAATTCTGGAGGCATTGCGTGTTGAGTGGCAGAGCTCAACGCCGTGTTAGCCTTGAGACCAGAGTGAAGAAACGGAAATATAAATTTAAGTAGATATTACGTCTCCTCGAGTGGGGATCGAACCCACAACCAGTCGGTTTTACAGTCACACTTCGTGCCGCTGCGCCACGACCGGCCATGGTCGTTTAAAAGAGGGTGGATATAAGTGAAAAAGACTATAAAAAAATGGAATCTGCTCTTATTGGAAGAAAACTCGTGTGAAGTATTATTATTGGGTGATACATATCACTTATTACAATTACGTAGAATCTCTTTTATTTCGATATGTGTTTTTATCTTTTTTTTTTATTCAAAAATGTCAACCGTTTCCGATTTTTAACAAAATTGTGATTTGTTTATCGTCATTACATACAAATATTTTTCGCCACGTTTCATAGGTAAGACCTACCTACCAAAATTATAAATGTCTTTATAATACAGCTAGTTTTAATTTAATATTTTTTACAATTTTTTCTGTACTTCGTGATTTCATAACAAGTTTACTTAAAATGGACGATTTTCAATATTCACTAACACTATTATGAAAATTGCTTAACAATCCACATATTTTTTTCTATACTCAAATAGAAAACGACAAGTGGATGTCTTGAAAAGTGATATAGGATAATTTGTGTTCACTTTATTCAATAGTTTGGTCTGTCTTACAAAACAAATAGAAAAAGCTTATAAATAGATAAGATATAGTTAGAAGTGAAAGTTAAACAGAGTATATCTCACCTTCTATATTTTATTACCACAGACGAATGTGACAGAGCACTCAGTCGCGGGTACGCTCATGTATGCATGAAGCGGAAGCCACTCGTAATATTTTATTTGGTTTTCAATTGAGACTGAACAAATATAAAGTATACAATTTATAATAATTAAATTTAGAGATGAAGTTTAAATAAACAAAAATCTTTTTCCACTTCAATTAAATTAGTCAGTAATTAAAAAGGTACCATTGGGTACGGTTGTAATAACTTTTCTTTAATTGCACACAGCACAGATAATAAATCTTTAAACAACCATTCATTCCATTAAGATGGAAGTTTTTATATAGCTTTAAATATCATTCTTTAGATTGATATTGAAATAACCGCCAGAGTCGTGGCGCAGAGGCACAAGAGTGCGCCTGTAAATGCGACAGGCTGTGAGTTCGATCCCCACTCGAGTACTCGTTCTGGTAACGAGGCAAAGTGCGGCATTAAGTTCCACGGTTCGGTTCGGTTCGATGGAAGGTGGATTGAAGTGTATCAATAAGAATGGAGTGTCTTTACGCTATATTTTCAGGTTCCCTCTACCTACCCTGCTATGTACGAGATACAGCGTGAACCTTAAAAAGTTATTATAAAATTATAATTGTAGTTAATTTCATACAAAACGACTTCATACTCCCTTTCGGGAGTTGGCAACTTGTACTTCCTATTAATCTAAAATTGGTACGAATTCGATACGCACTTGACCGATTTTTATTATGTGATAAGACAGTTTTCAAACTATGAACAGTGAGTGGTTCATTAAGTAACTATAATCACATACAGCATTGTGTTTATTAACTAAAGAATAATTATAGTAGATCCTGAATTTCCAGCAACACTAAAGTTAGTATGTAGTATGCTTATACTAATTCTGGAGCTGCGCCAAATTGTAAAACGATTGTTAAGATAATTATGGTTGAAGTCCATTGATCTTAAACATATTTAAACTTAGACAAAGTTTTAAGTGTATTTAATTAGTGTAATCTATGAATTGAGCAACAGTTGTGGGTTCGATCCCCAATATTATTAAATCATTAATTCTTCCAATGATTATTTTTTAATATTTTCATTTCTTCGCTTTGGCACCAGGGCAAAAGCCCGGCGTTGAGTTCCGCCACTCAAATTAAATGCCTAGAAAAATTCTGCGGAAAGTGGGAAACGGAGAATCTTAACACTAGGTTCCCTCCGCCTACCCGGCTATATGCGGGATACAACGTGAATCTGATTTTTTTATATATATAAAATGAGTATAATAAATAAAATAATCATTTTACTCTATGACAAATAGGGGCGTTGTGTTCTGCTACTGTATACGCAATGCCTCCAGAATTCGGCTAAAAATGACAAACGGAAATGTCTAAGTGGGAACGGAATGTCTTAACACTAGGTTTCCAGGTTCCCTCTATTATATTATATATTGCGAATTTGAAATTGAAGTTATAGCTATGAACTCACTCCAAAAACACAGAAAATATTTCGAATGTCGAAAGATTAGCTGGCTACAGACTACGAACTACGGCGCAGCTGTTTCGAAAACCGGAAGCTCAGAGATCGGACATAGATCCCTATATTTCATAAGTTAATCTTGACTGAAATTAATTTGAAAATTTATGTAATAATATTTTACCACAAAATTCTAAAAATATAGATATTTAATACTTATTTCAAATAATGTTGGAATATAATATATAAATTAATAAAACACATTAAATTTGGATTAATATGTTACTTATCTATTTTTTGTTAATATTTCTGTTCATGGTCCAGTTCTATAGCTTTAGAGCCTCCAGCTGTGAACGCCCGACACGTGTACGTTTGATCCCCACTAAATAGAATTAATTATTATTGTGTGCCCCGAGGTACAACAAAAGAAGCGCAGCGTTGAGTTCCACCATTCAACACGAAATGTCACGAAGTCGAACGGTAAGCGGAGTGGCGTGTCCTACCCTAAAATGAAGATAAAGCATGAAGCTGCTGAACAGTACACTACCACTATGCCACGACGGTCTCGTTGTTTTTTCCTTTTTTTAACATTAAAAATAAAACTACAGCAACGTATATAGAAATCGTACATTGATGTATTACTTATAATCACTATTATATTATTTTTATGACATATGTACAATAATCGAGGCCAGTCGTGGCGCAGCGGCACGAGGTGTGACTATAAAACCGACTGGTTGTGGATTCGATCCCCACTCGAGGAGATGAAATATTTACTTAAATTTATATTTCTTTTTCTTTGCTCTGGTGTCGAGGTTAAGCGCGGCGTTGAGTTCTGCCAACCAACACGCAATTCCTCAAGAATTCGGCATCCTCTGCCTACCCTGCTGTATGCGGGATACAGCGTAAAGCTTATTTTAATTATAACCACGATTATATTATTATTTTTATGATATACATATTATACAATTTTTAAAGTACAAGTAAAGTTAATTATAACAAATGTCTATATGGCTGAAGTCAGTGCAGTTTGACCACAATTACATTAGGAACAGCTGAGAAATTGGCGTGGTTCCAGTCGGGGTGTAATATTGTAGGAAGAAACTTTGACTCTTATCACTTCCATGTTACAAACGGAACGTGGCTAAGTTAGTTTACTTGTGTTTGCTTATGTATTATTTTTTTTGTTTTTGTAGAAGCAATAATAGAGACACCCATGGTCTAAACTTGTAAACTATGCAGATATACTTAGATTAATTTATTGACATAAACTACTTAACCAGTCACGACGAAAGTCGTGGCGCAGGGGCACAAAGTGTGCCTGTAAATCGATTGGTTGTGGGTTCGATTCTCACTTGAGGAGATGAAATATTTATATACATTTATATTTTCATTTCTTCGCTCTGGTCTGGAAAGCGCGACGTTGAGTTCCGCCACTCATCACGCAATGCCTCCAGAAATTGGCGGAAAGTGGGGAACTAAGTGTCTTAACACTAGGTTCCCTTTGCCTACCCTGCTGTGTGCAGGATACAGCGTGAAGCTGATTTGATTTTTATTCTGGAGACATGGCGTCTTGAGTGGCAGAACTCAACGCCGAACTAATTAAATAAGGGAGGAAACGTTCTAGACGAAGTTCATTAATCTTAAACAAAATTGACCTAGTGATTTATATGGGATAATTACAATAAAATATCTTATCGTCGAATTGAGAACCTCCTCCTTTTTGAAATCTAAAGTTAAAAACAGCATATAAAGATAGGGTTTTTTGCTGCAACGAAACCATACATAGGCGAGTCCAAAACGCTCTTGATCGCTTAGGATAAAGTGTGAAATTTTAAGAATGTTATAAACTTTAAAAATCTGTTGTTGTATTATTTAATTTTAAACATTGTTGTGTTACGTGTCGATATTTAAAAGTCAGATCTTAAGATGGTTAAAAAATTTATAAAATAATATAAAAAATATAAAAAGTATATAAATTATAAATATGTATTATTAATCTATTTCAACTAAATAAGTATAATACGGTCTAGTAGAAAGGTTTTTTAAATTGTATGTAAATTTTTATCAGTTCATTATAACACGTCCGCACTGTTGCCAAAAACAAAGCGACATTGCTTGTTGATGGACGTGAAAATTTGTTTTGGCCGACACACACATATGTAGCTTCTTCTCAAAAAAAAATTCAAATTAATACTATAAATATAAATAGTGTTTATAATATTTACTTTTGTTAGTTCAAATGAATCTATCTTTTCAGTACTTGTTTAGGAAACGTATAAAAATTTGAACGTAACGGGACTCGAACCCGCGCCTCCTGGAAACCGACCAGGTGCTCTGACCACTAAGCCATACATTCTCATCAAGCTACGTCGAAACTTTTATACGCTTGTTACAACTTATTTATGTTGTAACAAGCGTACTAACTTATTTAAATTTCGAGGAGGCGCTGGTTCGAGTCCCGCTACGTTAAAATTTTTATACGTTTTCTAAACAAGTATTTTTCTTTAATAAGTGTGGAATAACACTTTAAAAAAATTAAAAATAGTTTTTTTTAGCTTCACGCTGTATCCCGCATGTCAGGGCTGAAGGAGTATAGTGTTAAATCACTCCGGTCCCACTTTCCGCCGATTTTTGGAGGCGTTATGTGTTGAGTGACGGACTTAATATCACGCTTTGCCTCAATACCAGGGCGAAGACATGAAAATGTTAACAAATAATAATTCATTTCCTCGAATGGGAATCGAACCCACAACCTGACAAGTTTACAGTAACACGTTTGTGTTTTTGCAATTAAACGATTAAATCGTTTAATGTGACATAAAAAAAACAACCTTGTTTAATTTCAGTAAATGTTGCAAAAAAAAACAACAAAGTTAATAAAAACGTATTATAGAGAATCGGGTCAGACGTAGCAAAAGCTTATACTATTGAAGAATGAAGACATTCCTTTTGTACTGTCGCGTTGTTTCTCGTCTGTATCAGCTCGTCTCTGGGAATAATGAATAATATACGACTCCGTTTGAAAGTGCAAAACTAAAGATAGTGTAAAACAATATGGATTTTGTGTTAGAAGCTTGAAATTGTATATTAAGAGTAAGATTCATCTTTAGTTTAGGCTTTAGGTTTAGTTTAGGCCAGTCGCGGCGCAGTGGCACAAAGTGTGACTGTAAAACGACTGGTTGTGGGTTCGATCCCCACTCGAGGAGATGAAATATTTACTTAAATTTATATTCCCATTTCTTCGCTCTGGTGTCGAGGCAAAGCGCGGCATTGAGTTCTGCCAATGAACCCGCATTTCCTCCAGAATTAGGCAGAAAATGCGGAATGGAGTGTCTTAACACTAGATTTCCTCTGCTTTCCCTGCGGTGTGCGGAATACAGCGTGAAGCTGATATTTTATTTTAACAAAACATTGAATTATTTTATGCTAACACAATGATATAATCATATACTAAAAAGTTTGATTACAGCTTTTGTATATACGACGATTTGAAAACTCGTAATCTAATAAAAAATCTGCAGACATGGCTTTCAAACAATCACGAACGAATAAGATCGACTTATTTGTTATTCTCTTTTATATGTTGTCGACAAAGTTGCTCTATCACGATGAAGTAATGAAAAGTATCGATTGCTACGAAATATATATAAATCTATTTACGTATATGTACCTATATAAAACATATAAAAAGAATGTGGTTAGTAAAACATATAATTAGAGGCCAGTTGTGGCGTGGCGTCGTGTGGCGTAAACGTAACAGATAGTGGGTTCGATTTCCACTCGAGGAATTGAAATATTTGATATTTTCACTTCTTCGTTCTGATATCGAGGCAAAGCGCCACTTAATTTAACTCCAAAATTCGCCGGGAAATGGGGAACGGAGTGTATTAACATTAGAATTTCTTACCCAGCCGAGTGTAGGAAACGGTGTGAAGCTCCGGACAAGCGCGAGTCAGGTACGCACAGCGAGCGTTCCGTATAAAAAATGGAGCTCAATTTAAGCTTAGCTTAGCCGGAGCCCTTCCTTCTGATACCTTATTTGAACTAGCGGCTTTAATATTTGCCCCCCTTTTGAAGGTTATTATTTTTTAAGATTTAACCACATTTGTATATTATTTAGCTTCACGCTGTATCCCGCACACAGCAGGGTAGGCAGAAGGAACCTAGTGTTGAGACACTCCGTTCCCCACTTTCTGCCGAATTCTGGAGGAATTGCGTGTTGAGTGGCAGAACTCAACGCCGCGCTTAACCTCGACACCAGAGCGAAGAAATGGAAATATAAATTTAAGTAAATATTTCATCTCCTCGAGTGGGGATCGAACCTACAACCAGTCGGTTTTGCAATCACACCTCGTGCCGCTGCGCCACGACCGGCCTCAACATTTGTATAGTTTTCAGATTTTAGATTTTTGTCGCTTTACAAGCGCAAAAGCATTCCTGCCATCAGTTGCGATTCTTATCACCTCGTAGAATGTCCGTGGAACCTCGCTAATATGGTTCACATTCTTTAGTTCGTCCATCACGTTTTTGATCGGGCACGTGATCTCTACGAAGAGAGTCTCTCATATTTATTTTGAACTTTTAAAATATAGACTTAATAGTGCGTTTCGTGACAAACGTCTTATCGTAACCAATAAAGCAGAGAAAGAGTATCCTTCATCTTAAATGCTGGCAACATCTATAAATCTTCTGGTGTCGTCTGCGATGGTGATCACTTACCACCAGGTGACTCGTGCGCCCATTCGCTTTGTCCTCCATACAAAAAGTAGAGAAAAGCTAGATCATCAAATTCACTGATTTTTTCGATGATTTACTGATGTCGAACGTTTAGCAGCTGCTCGCAAACTGCTGTCTTTTTTCTTTTACAAACTCTGCTTATTATTCTGGGATGTTTATTCAGAGAGAGGATATGTTTATTCTACACATGCTCATTTATCATGCAAAGCAGGATCTTTCTCGCATGAAGTATTAAAGATAGAGTTTATTACACCACTCCGTAGGCCAAACAACTGACTTCCATAAGAGATTACATAATTTGGTTATTACATCCGTCTTTTTGAGCAATTCTCATCTTTCACCGAGGACTTTTGTTTTTTAAGGGAACTGATGGTTTGTTTAGCTTGAACAGGTTGATTGCGTTGTAATGTATACAATATACATATAAAATGATACAATTTTCATTGTTCAAATATCATAAATGATACAATTTTCATTGTTCAAATATCGTAAACATTTTAAGCAAAACATATTTCAATTACACATAATTTTTACTAAGATCGACTCTTAATAATCTTAAATTCGTAAAAAAATTAAGTCCTCTTATAGCTCAAATTCATTAAATGCCTTTAAGGTGGAAGAGAGCGGTAATTTTATGAAATTAGAAAGTACTTATTTTTCCAGTAATGGTGTCGTAACAATAAAAATTTCACCCCGAAGGCTTTCAAGAACTTAAGGTCTCCATTATTTGAAAAGCCACGTCGTAACTCTGCAATAATCTTATATTTCAAATAATAAAATATGTTCAAATGTAAGATTTTCTATATATCACATTTTAAGCACGCTTACATACAATATAGATATAAGCGAGAGTGGAAAAATAAGTAACATCATAAAAAGTAAGGATAGAATTATCATATCACATGTACTTAACTTTTATATATATTTTAATATTTCTATTTCAGTTTCACGATGTATCCCGGACACAGCAACGCCACAACTCAACGCCACGCTTCGCCTCGGCACCAGAGCGAAGAAATGGAAATATACATTTAAATAAATATTTCACTTACTCAAGCGGGGATCGAACCCACAACCAGTCATGTCTACAGTCACACTGTATGCTTAGTTGCGCAGGGGCACAATATTTTTATTTGTTTTTTAGTTTCACGCTGTATCCCGCACACAACAGGGTCCTCAACCTGGTATGTTATATGTTATTATATATGTTAAGGCATTCCGTTTCCCATTTTGCCTCGACACCAGAGCGAAGAAATGAAAATATCAAATATATCCTCGACTAAGAAACGAACTCACAATCAAAACCAAAGCGTGGGTTCGCAGTTACTATGGTACTGCGCCACGACTGGCCTCTCTTCATCCTTGTAAATCCGCGTATTTTTATTCGTTTCAACATATATAGCAGCACTTCCAATTTGATCACGATCAACGATAACAATCAGCCAGTGTAACCACGTGCATTTCATGTGAACATTTTGTAATCCGCTAAGTACAAAAGAGATCGTGAGTCTAGATTTAATTTTTTTGAGTGCATCAACGTTCATTCCAATTACTTACGATTTATTTATATAATAATAAATCAGTTTCACGCTGTATCCCGCATATAGCAGGGTAGGCAGAGGGATCCTAGTGTTAAGACACTACGTTTCCCACTTTCCGCCGAGTTCTGGCGGCATTGCGGGTTGAGTGGCGGAACTCAACGACTCAATCGACTGGTTGTGAGTTCGATCACCACTCGAGGAAATGAAATATTTATTTACATTTATATTGTCATTTTCATCGCTCTGGTATCGAGAGAAAGCGGGGCGTTGAATTCTGCCACTCAACACGCAATGCCTCCAGAATTCGTCAGAAAGTGGAGAACGGAGTGTCTTAACACTAGGTTTCTTCTGCCTACCTGCTGTGCGCGGGATACAGCGTGAAGCTGATTTTTTTAAAAATAAACGAAAATATAACTTATCTATAATGTAAACAGCGATGGATTCATATACCACACACGCATGCGCTTTCCAGGCAATGAACGCGTCTTATTCGAGTGAGGCAAATCTACTCGCTATTGCGCTATTAGTGATTAAACATTCATCGTGTTATGTAACCACAGAGAACAATCGCTTTCGGGAACAGAAAATTAAATTAAATATTAAGATTAACTGTGTAGTTCGTGTATTAATGTTTAATGATTTTGGTATTAAGAATGTGTTGAGTATTTAGTATGAAATAACTGTTTAAACATTTGTAATGAGTGGATTAGTATTTTGTTATAACCATTTTGTTCTAATAAATAATTTTGATAAGTCGTTCTCTACTTAGGCTATTGTTGAGAATATTTATTATAATAAATAGTTGGTTCAGGCTTTGATACCTTCTTAGGAGAACGATAATGCTTAAAATATATCTTAATTTTTACGCAATTTTTAGTGGAACAGAATGTTTTAACACTAAACTCTCTTGGTCTAGTCGTATATGCTAAATATTGAATTTGCGTGAAGATGACGCATATTATTTAATGGATTTTCTTTATTTATTAAAGTTTTCTTCACATTGTTTAAGATTATATCTCAATAATAACTATTGTAATGATTTTATATTTATAGTTTTAATATTCGCAATAATTTATTTATATAAAAAAGTAAATCAACCTCTTTGTTTAATAAAAATATATTTTTGAAAATAAATTTATAGAACTACCACCAGAGGACACTACTAAAATGACGCTTTATGTGGTCGGAAAATTCGAAATACACTTTTAGACTTGGAGCGGAAGAAGAAAGAGGTCCTCTATATAGGTGGAGATCCCATCGTTTAAAACTGTAGGGATTAGATTTTCTAATGAAACTTATATTTAAGAATGATACATGATAGTAAAATAGATTACACTAGGGTTGCCCAAAAAAATCCTGCCGCAATCACCTTTAATTAATGTTTTTCGTAACTCGTTTTTGGAGAAAATTGCACTCATATGTTTTTTATGTGAATCGCACATCATTTGAAAGAAAATCACATAAGGAATTGGAAAAATAATGGTTGCCAGCTCTCAGTCTGCCGCAAGTCCAAGGTTGCCTGGTTTAAAGAGGTTACTTAATGTGAATATTTGCACTCATGTGTTTTTTTAATGAATTATATATCAAATTAAAGCTTATTTTTTTGTCATCACTAAAACACATGGTTGCCTGGAAAATGGCTGCCGCAAGCAAAGGTTGCCATCATTCGAAATATTTTATTCTGATTCCGTTTGACTGAGAATAG